>JAJJMB010005545.1:793715-963817 GCA_023531105.1 Papaver atlanticum | reverse complement strand
TAGCCATTCTTGGTATAAATCCGTGCAAAAAATATTGATTCTACCTTCAAAGGCAAATGATCCTGCAGTATTAATCTTTATGGGTTTTATATATTGCAAAAAATTATTATGGGATATGTGTGTTTGCGTCCGTGAACTATGATTGTCCCATATATGTCAAAAGTTTAGTCTTTCATATGTCATTATGCAAATATTGATAAAGGATTGAATGAACTTTTGACAACAAAAGTTAAGCCTATTATGTCATTATGCAAATATTGATGGAAGATAGTATGAACTTTTGTTTACAAAGATTAATTCTATTATATGTCTCTATGCAAATAGTGATGAAAGATAGAATGAATCTTTGTTTATTCCGCAGTATTGGTCTTCCCTGATCCACATCTTTGTGTAAATATTGTGCGGCTCCGTAAGTTCTCTTATGTGAGCATTTCCGATTAAATTAATCATGGGTTCTCTTGTGGTTAATTTAATTGAGTATGTTGGATACAAATTCATGTTTCATGTGATTTGTTAATGTCCAAATAAATCCTTCTTATCTTGTGAAAGTAAGGTCGCTCTTGTTGTTCTTTCGGGAATGGCATTTTATGGGGGAAAGTCCTTAATTGAACTTGTGCTTAATTGCCAAATCTTTGTGGGGAGTGCGTCAGTGGAATATTGTAGGAGTTATCTTGTATCTTTATAAACTCCTTGATGAATGCATTTAGCTTCGGCTATATGATGGCATCTAAACAAGTTGATATGTTGTTCTCTTTTGGTCATGAAGTATCTCTATGGAAATTTTATTAGGATCCCACTAATTTTCGTACCTTTGCCAATTTTTATTGACCAAAAGGGGGAGAATTAATGTGTAGTTCACACTACAAATACATATGGTTTACGGATTATTATGTAAGGAGGAGTGGTTTTCATGTGAGATGAAGTATTGACTAAGGGGGAGTGATACATATCACCATAGTATTGTTGTCAAAGTTGTGATACAATTGAACTTTGATGGTGTGTAATAATACTACGACACTGTATAACAATGATTGAGAGCAACTGTTTTCTCATTGTTATAGCTACGGATCTTCAACGACTATGATGCTGAGTTGAACACGTTCAGAATCATTGGAGTACTTGGAAGTGACGAAGATTTCGAGTAATGTTGAAGAACCAAGGAGATAAAGCATTTGGATGAGAAGATACAAAGTTTATTTATTTTGTAATCCATATGTATTGATAGTTTTGTCACTAAAATTGACAAAGGGGGAGATTGTTAGAGCACTGCTCGGTCGAACTCGCAAGCGTTACTATCTCAAGCTCGTTGTCAAGTTTAGTTGCAAAAACTATAAGTCTTGATTTCTAGTCTACTTATAGCTAAGTCTCGGATTAGGATAGAAAGTGTAGTTGAGCTTTAGACTTCACGGCGTTCATCGATTGAAGACGAAGAACTACTAAGGGGAGCTTGTGGAACTTCATCAACAAAAGGTATGTGGAGAATTGAACTCATCTATCACTCAAAAGTCTATCTATTCTATCTCCTATTTGAGACAAAAGTCGTATAACTATATAGACTTCGATTATACAGATTTGACATTTCGAGCTGAGTTTAACTCGCTTACATATTTCTCGAAATATGTGTTGGTAAGCTTTCGCTTCAACCAAGTTCATCTCATACTCTTGACGAAATTCAAAAGATGATCATATGAAAATCGCCTTGTAACATCTCGTTTGATGTAGACTCGGAATGTTTCGTATTGATTATGTCAATCACTTGAAAATGGCTTTGATGCTAATAGTTACTGAAAACAACTATTGTCATCCTCTATGAATGTTTCAATGATTGAAATAGAGTTTAGAACAAATGGATTTAAGCATAGTATGTGTACTTGCATATATGTAATCCATGTCCAGGAACCATGGTATGCATACCCGTATGCGTACTTGTTGGTTTGAGGAAGTCCGGGAACCTGGTATGCAAATCGGTACGCGTACTGGCGTAAGGTTCATGTCCGGAAATTTATGCTGAGTTTGGATGGTATGCGTACCAGTTCGCGTACTGGCGAAACCCAAACTTGGTCCGGGTACTTAGGTACGCATACCCGTACGCATATCTAAGTAGATGATGTTCTAAAATCGGTTTGTTCATGAACTAATACATTTATATAATAATGAATGCAATCTTTTGTTAACCGTGGCTATAATGTTTATGACTTGATTCGAGTGAATAAAAATCGATTTCGCTTCAATTGTGTCTTGAATACTTCTATGAGAATATAAACAATTGAACAACTCTAGAACTAGTTTCATTTAAGTCATTTGAACTAGTTATGGTTAAGATGAATAAGGTTGATATAAATTTTTTCATATGGCTAACTTCGGTTAACTATTGTTTAGCCAACAAGGTGTACACGTTTAGGTATGGTTACTCATATCTAAATGAAGGTATATTTCATTTGTGTGTAACAAGCTAAGTTCGATCTAACGGTTGAAAGATATTAGCTTGAGTCTAATCAGGTTTTCATCTAACGGTGAATATTGAATGCTTTGTTACCAAGGTAACATTGATTGCAAACCATGATTTGAAGACTATATAAAGGAAAAATCTAGCAATTGGGAAACCTAATCCACACACCTCTTGTGTGACACTAGTTGCGACTAGAGCCGATTCTCCTTTAACCTTAGGTTTTTCACGAAACCCTGTAGGTTAACGACTTAAAGACTTCATTGGGATTGTGAAGCAATACCCAACTATTTTCTCTGTAGTTACGTGATCTGATCTTGTATCTTCTATCGTGATTGAGTACTATCTTCTCTAAGATTGGCTCGAGATTTAATCTATGTAGTTACGTGATCTGATCTTCCACAATATCTTGTTTCGCTACCATACGATTAAGATTATTGTGAGGTGATTGATATGTCTAGGTTGTTCTTCGGGAATATAAGTCCGGTATATCAATTGGTTCCTGTTCACCTTGATTTATCAAAAGACAAAACAAAACTCATAGGTTTATCTGTGGGAGACAGATTTATCTATACAATAGACTTTTCTGTGTGAGACAGATTTGTTTATCAAGTCTTCGACTTTGGGTCTTAGCAACTCTTAGTTGTGGGTGAGATCAGCTAAGGGAATCAAGTGCGTAGAGTCCTGCTGGGATTCAGAGATATAAGGAGCGCAACTGTACCTTGATCAGTTGTGAGATTTATTAGGGATCAACTACATTCCAGTCCGAAGTTAACTTGTAGTAGGCTAGTGTCTTTAGCGGCTTAATACAGTGTGGTGTTCAAATCTGCACTAGGTCCCGAGGTTTTTCTGCATTTTGGGTTTCCTCGTTAACAAAATTTCTGGTGTATATGTTATTTATTTTCCGCATTATATTTTGTTATATAATTGAAACATCACAGGTTGTGCGTAGTTCAATCAATTAGAGAATCCAACCTTTGGTTGTTGATTATATTGATTGATACTTGAACATTGGTCTTTGGTACTGTTCAAGTTGTTTCACATAATAATCAGGCTCACGGATCTCTATCTGTTTGATTTGTTTATTACATTGTGAAACAGAGATACAAATCTTGGATATATTTCCATTGATTGAGTCTGACTGTCTAGTTGATTCTCTTGGAATTATATTGAAGTTTGTCCATACAGATTGCTAAGCAAAATATTGGGTGTGGTTGTTAGACCCCCGTTTTTTCACTTTTCTTTTTCAAACTATGGATATTATCCAGTTTTGAGGTATAATCATCTATAAGTTGTTTTCTTGAGCAACCCATTTTATTACATTGTACCCAAGAGTGAGAACATTCTCCCTAGATGCTTTTAATTCTTGAACAAGATTGTCAATTTTTAGGCAGCATGATTCAAGAGTTTTACAAAGAGAAGTTTCTTTATCAAGAGATTTGTTGAGATCACCAACACAATAAGTATTTTATAAAGATTGTTCATCTCAGAGATTTGATGATACAAAACCTCAAAAAGGTCTGTACAATTTCTAAATGGTTCCTCTTCTAGTTCAGAACTAGAATCATCAGAGTGCACAGTATTCCTCAAGCAGAAGGATGGGAAAATATTATAAGTTCTTTACCTTTGGTTTTGGAGGAATTATCCTTGGTGGTAAAACCTAAGCACTTGGCGTAATTAAATCCCGAGGAAACCATTCTTATACTTATTATCACCAGGTTTGGATCACTTCACACAAATACCTATTAAGTCTTTACGGTGCTTACCTGCTCTGATACCAATTGAAAAAGAAAAGGTACAAAGTACACCACCAACTCTTTCGTTCATGAACCTATATTTAAAATTCCTTGTACAATTTTTAAGTACAAATTAGCAGAAAAGATCCTCGTAACTGATTATAAAAAAAGGTCAGTCTAGTATGTGCTCGAATCGTACATACCGAATTCCAACAAGATCAAGTATTGTAATTTATATTTCAAGACATGAATTCACAATAACAATTCCTGTAGGTTCTATACAAATTGAGCTAAAACATATCTAGGTTGATTAACGTACTACTTGTGATATTTCAATTATAAAGATAAACGATATAATGAAGAAAAAAAATAACATAAGATACTGGAAATTTTATTAATAAGGAAACTAAAATCGTGTAGAAAAACAACAGGACCTCGTCCATCTTGAACACCGCACTTTATTAAACCACTACAAACATCAGCCCACTATCAGGCTTTGGAATAAAATGTAGTTGGTACAGAATCGACCCTGTGACAATTTCAGCTTCGGTTTTTCTCCTTAAATCTATTGGATCTTGCAATAACCTACCACTTGATTCCCCTAGATGGCGTCCTTTATATGCCTATGAGTTGTGTCAGTCGTAATGAAGAGTTTTAATTATTCTGTCTATAACAGATAGCCTATAGATTTCCTTCAGAAAGATATTAAATCAAGGTAATTGAAATATGTTTTTTTATGAGGGATCTTCAAGGATAAATAATATATCAAGAAAACCTCAACAATTAGGTTAACTTACTCTCTTCGAAAGGTTATAGATATGACTAATCGATTCATACTCACAAGATTAACCAGTGCCAGATTTAAATGTTATGTAATTACAAAGTCGGAGACAAAGAAAACTTCCTAATTTCTATCATTCTTATACCCCGATCGATAATTTTTGAATAACTGTATAGCATAAGAGATGGACCTTAGGATAGAAGAGGACTACAATGATCAAGATAAGATTCCATATATCAAGAACTATAAGGTAAAAGATAGTTTGGCCTGGCTTCACGAGACCCTTAGTGAAGACTTCAAAAACTCGTAACCTGATTATGTTTCTCGAGAAAACATAGGTTTATAAAGGACAACTCTATCCGCAAGTAGGACACGGCGTGTCGAGATTGAAAGTCTAGTACGCAGAACAAGTATAGGTAACTTATAATCATGTTTACGAGTTACCATTGATACCAAGTAAATTAAACTTCCTAATACAGGTTGGTTCATGTAAGCATGTGGGAAGTTTTCCTTGAATTACAAAGAAGAATGTGCACCCCTGTATATATATATATATATATATATATATAACAAGGATAGTGAGTACGCCATAAGATTTTTAATGTCAACTTATGAAGACACACCTTGTACAACCTTACCGAAAGAATAACGTATAAAAGATTATTTCAAAAAGGTGTACTTGGTAAATAGTCATAGTTTGAAGCTAACTAATTATTTGATCGTTGCTAAGTTTATTAATGTACAAGTGCAATTACTTAACCATAACTATGGCAATAGTTATGATGCGGATAATAAAGTAATGGCATGACAAGCAAGATTTTGTTAACGCGAAAAACTGGCTGAAAGAAAAACCTCGGGACCTAGTACAGTTATGAATACTTACATAATTATGCCCTTATACAAATTGACTACCGCTTTAACTTTTTTATAGTTGAGACCAGGTAAACACTCATTCGTTACTCAGTTCCTTCAATATCCATGTGCCTATAACCAACCTGGTCTACGCACGTGAATCCCAAGACAGGGTCCACTATCTTGAGTTTATCCACCATTGTGAAGACTTCCGCTCTCCACTCCTTTGGATCGTAACCCGAAAAATCAAATGAGTAAATATGTTTTAGTAACTAACTTACTTATCGAGCACCCAAACCAATCTTTAGATCGGTGATAAAGTACATTAAAGGATCTTCCGTTTATATCAATAAACTTCTTTGGTCAAAGATAAAACCAAGACAATGAATATCATAAACTTCTCAGTGAGCAAGCTTTATCCAAGCAACTTAATGCCACTGGAAAGTTTTTTCGATCTTTCTGTAAGACTTATGTTTATTAAGATAAACCGCTTATGGATCCCAAGAATCAAGTATGCAAGAAGTGACATAAAAGTCGGAACCAAAAAGAAAAGTCTTCAAATATTTATTGGATGAGGTCCAAGTGATTATTTGCAAGTACAGTTTTCCTTGTTAACAAAATTTTCAGTGTCTTTCATTTCTCCTTTTCCGCATTATATTGCTTATCTTTATAATAGGAATAACACAAGTAGGACGTAATGAATCTAGATAACTTAAGTCCTAATTATTTGAGATAAAAAAAAAGACTTGTTCTTGTTGAATTCGTATCTTGAAAGATAGGTTGCAAGTTTCATACTTGTTAGAGTTTGGATCCTGTTAATTCGAATACGACTAGATATTGATCTTCGATATTGATTTTTGAGTTCGTCCAAGAACTCTTTTACTCAGACTTTTGGTCTATACATATTGATTATTGAAGAGAAAGAGAAAAAGTTTTTATACAATCTTCTTCAAGGGTCTTTGCTTTGACCTACTTGTGATTGTATTAGGTTTTGTCCATATAGGTGCCAAACGAAAAAGTTGATGGTGTACTTGGTACCCCCTCCCCTTTAACCTCACTATACAGTATCTAACAACAAAAACAACTAAGTTTTGTATTATATATGATATAACATGTATCACAATTATCACATTATATAACTCACATTTACATGTACTAAGAAGATATTTTTTTATATAGATTTAATGTAACAACAATTCTTCCGAACATATTTGAGTGATATACTGTTGGAAACATGTAAAAAAATTTATTCACAACTAAAATATGAAATTATTTAGTGTTATTTACTTTGAATTCCATCAACTCCTTGCACCTGAGTTATTGTTTCTACTTTTTATTTAATCTTCGAGTTCCATTTGTACACAACTCTTAAAAACTACACAAGCAAACATTCCAACCAACTGAAAAGTGAAAACACACACCTGAATAAACAAAACCACATGTTATAAGTTGCACACTTATCTCATTTTTCAGGTGAGTGAACCAATTATAGTCTTAATTAAACTCGTCTTGAGGGATCCATGTTGGCTCTGCAGGTTAAAGAAACAAGCTTTGACTATTGAGTTAAGTATTTTAAGTGCAGTATGTGTTTTTATGCATTTAAAGGTCTTGTATTGGTTGATACAATCCCATTCACTTATGTAATGGTCCATAAGAGCTTCAAAAGAACCAAACTTGAGCATATGACTTTCTAAGGGTCTAATGGACTTGTCATTGGGATGGAAATGCCTGTAAACATAGTCTAACCCTTCCCTCCACTGCCAAGCAACATTTTTCAAGAACCCAGCTTCCATCGGCGGTGTATCACGTGCCATCTTCCAGAACAACACATATTGCGCTGGTATATATGAAGTAGTATAAGGGTTGCTGGTGTACTTTACAAAAAGTGCACCATTCAAGAGGTCTTTGGCCGCTGTAACACTCTTATGGAGATCCTTTTCGGTAGTATTATCAACATCGATGCTGAGTACAACATTTATCGGCAAACAAATTTCATTTGCAGATCTTTTTTGCAAAACATAACTACCTGAATCACGTCTCCAACATGATATCGACACAATCCTAACATACAAAAAAACAGCATAGAAAGTTAGTATTAATTAACACATGAAATGAACTTAATTTGACTTTCTTTTAAGTATAATATATCGACTAGTTTCTCTTTTTATACCTCCTCAGGTTTGTATAAAGGATTTAAATTATACCGAGGTAATAAATACGTGATGTAACCACACGCAAATAGGGAACCTTCGCAAAAAAAAAGAGAGAGAGGCTTTGATCCTTTGATGGTGGTTTTATCTTTTATGGTCGTCATTATCCAAACATGCAGTAAATGCAAATATTCTACAATGTTAGTTATGTTACTTTTATATCAGTCTTTTGAGACATTTTAATTTTTCGCGCAGTGACGAAGAATGTAACAAGCCTGGTTTTGTATGTGTGTTGATATGTTTAAATCATTTCTTTGTTGTTTTCTTCTCTTGGTGTTTTATTGCAACCGAGTAAGTGATTAATATATATTTTTTTGAAATGCAGGTGATTTTTTTGAGTCAGGTCGGACAATGAATTTACGTACCACCATAGTGAGAGAAAAACTACATATGCAATTGGGATTAACTTTCCGTTTAGTTTTCGATACACCAATTTGCATCATATATTTATGTTCATGGTTTTTATTGTTTTATTTTTTGGTTTCTGAATTGATTTTATTATTTGAAATTTTTTGGTTGAATAAAGTTTATAATAAAATCTAATATGATTTTAGGTTGAAGACATATTTAATTATCAGTAATCATTGTGAAGAGTGGTTTTAGCATGCAATTTTGTTTGCCTAGCGTCTTCAAAAAACATTTGCATGTAGGTAACAATGCAGAAAGAGAGGAAAGATTGCAATAACCTAAGGTTTTATGGATGTTTAACTCAAAACGAAGAAAAATAGTATATTGATTTTTATGTTACCACAAAAAAAAAAAAAAAACGGTTGATTGTAAACTAAAAGTAGTAAGTAGTTTAAGATTTTTGTATCCACAAGCTATTTGTTGGTAATTTTTCTGTCATTTCTTATCGCACTTCCCTACAATCAAATTTTGTTTGTTTAAAACCATTTTAAAGTACTTCCCATTTTGTTTAGGTTTCTCTATGGGTGGACAAACACATTCAACTGAACAAAAGGGTATCAAATTTAAGATAGTAAGAGAAGTTGATACAACATTGGTACCATACAATCATCTTTCTACCATGAAGAGATACATATCCAAATAAAGATGCATATGGAACTATACATCCATCTCCATATCACTTTAGATACCCGAGAGGCCGAGATATAATGCCCCTCAATCAACTCAAGTTAGATAAATTATGTCAAGAACTGGTTGAATAATATATTTAACATTTTAAGAACTGGCGGAGTTATGTCACCCCAATTATCTTTAAGAAAGCTAATGTCTTTTGGGAACTCAGAGGCGAACACCACCCCGAGCTAGATGACTTGTTTGCGGTTTACCAGGCCAGTCAACAGCTGACAATACATGCTCTGTCGGATGTCTGCGCATTATATAGTTTAATCGGGGATGGTGTAGTTATTCAAAGAATCACGTGCTTGCTGCTTGAAATTTACGCTTTTGTAATAGCTTGTCAGGACTGGCCGAGCTGGTATGCCAGAAGGAAAATGTGGAAAAATACCTGAAAATCAGACACTATGTTGGGGAAATGCCCCTAACATTTCAGATTTATGAAAATGCCCCAATCTTTTAGGTAACCCGCCCAACCCGATTAGGTGGTCAAATTTGCTCACATGTGAGTAGCACCTGCGAAAAAAAGACAACAACTGCCCTTAACTAAATATTCATATACACATATCCCAACTTGACGTATAATAGCTTACAGTGGTATGTTTTTCAAAATCGAAGGGAGGAAAATTGAAGAAATTTTGATTTCCCTAAACCCTACATAGCTATGTCACTGATTTACAGTTTCACAATAGTTATGTTTAGACATGAGCAGAAGCTTCATGATAAAATGCTTAACAAAATTGATAAAACCGTGGTCAAGTGCTCATGACGTCTCTTACGGCCACTAACACCATTAGTTAAATAAATTTGATATTTTTTAATAATAAAAAAAGAATTTTTATAAATTGATTTTAAATGATTAAATCAAATTTCTCATGTATGAGAACTTCAACCCAACTAGGAAGAGATTGAGACTAAAACATTGAGTTTTGGTTGTTCCTGGATTCTTTGTCTAACAAATCATCCACCTCATTAGTCTCCCTAGGTACATAATGAGATATCGGTTGATTAAATGGCTTAAGCATCTCAACACAATCAATAATAATATTATTTGTAGCCCACTAAACAAATTCTATATTACCATTGATGGCATTTATTACATTTGAAAAATCTCCCTCTAGATAGATGTTATTTAGATGGCGATCCTTAGCCCATTTGATGACCTCTAGAGCAACCAAGGCCTTGGATTTTTCAGCATCCAGAGCTATTGTTGCACAACAAACCCCTGTAGCATCAAGAAACACAAAACTAATTCCCATCAGATTTTTCTTCTTACAAAAATTAAGCATCAAAATTAATCCTTAGAAAAGTTGTTGGAGGCAAATCCAAGGAACATATATTCTGTTTTGAGAATAAGTGCTAGTACTCCATGCTGCAGAAACATTGTTAGCACTACACTAACCTTTTCTAGATTGTTGAATAAGCATGACAATGTTATCTATGTTCACTTGAGTATTATCAAAAATCACTTCACACCATTTTCCAGATATATCACATTATAAATCCTGACAACGTTGTCATTCCAGTTATGGAATTCGAATTATTATTGAAATTTTGACAACAACTTACTATCCATGTTTTATCATTCAACATTCCTGCATAATTAGCGTTAGCTTATTCCAAATAGTTCTAGAAACAGAACAATCAAAGAGCATATGATCCGTGGTCTCAACATCATTACTATACAATGGACAAGTATCAAGATATCAGGAACAAACCTTGCTAACCTAACTCTAACAGATAAAAAATTATTCATACATTTCCACAAAAATTGTAGAATTTTAGATTGGAAGTTTTCATCCGAAAGTTTTCAAGTAAAGACCACACCATTGACGTTATTGTCTTTCACATGATTAGCATTATCTATAGATCTATATAAAGTCTTTACAGAGAATAATCCATTTCTAGCAGGTTGCCATCTCAGAGTATCCTCATCATATCCTGGTATTCTAATTCTACAAATATCATCTTCATTTTGACTATCAAACAAAGCATTCAAGACATCTGTATTACAACATTTACAGTCTTGTTCAACAATCTTCATCTGAATGGATATAAGTCTAGATGTAGGGGATGATCAACATGGAATCCAAATGTCTCTCCAAGTCGAGATTTTACTCCCATCACCAATCTCCCAACAGTGGTAACGTCTCACATTTCCTATACCCCTATATATTCCTTTCCATACCCATGATCTTTGGTTCTCATCAGCATAATGTAGCGGGTTATGGTCTGGGAAATATTTGTCTCTCATGATAGGGGTCCAAACATTATCTGGTTCAGTTAACATTTGAGTTAATTAAATGAATAGATAAATAATGATCAATGGATTAATATCAGTTAACTGTTTGACTTGGACCCGAACGCAAAGCTAGTCATTTTTTGAACCCTCAACACTTTTTTTAATAGGAAATAATAACTTCATTAAATAGATTAAAAGGAGATCTACATTTAGTTCCTCTTTGATCAGAGATTTCAGCCAAACTGGAAAAGTTGTAAGCCAGCATCGATAGACCTAGCCAGTTTACTTCTCATAGAAACATAGTCATTTAAGCATTTCCAGATGAAATGTTTTACTTTCTGTGGGAGATCAAGTTTCCACAAAGATTTTTGGGTCATGCTCTCCCACGACGCAGTGCATACAAGCGTTATAAGCTAGCAAGTTAGCTGTCGTTGGATTATACATCCAACAGATGCAAGTGTGCCTATTTATTTCGTAAATGGTTACAGCTGTCAAAGACTTACAATCATAAACTGATCCTTACCATATTTCACGTTTTGTATTTGGCAGTCCCCAGTTGATTAGTTATAACTTATAACTACATTCACTTCAGAATATTTGTAGAACTGATGTTTTTTTTAGATTATCTTGATTTTAATAAAATCATGAACGACGATGTGGTTTTAGAACTGATCTCTTTTTTCTTTTGTCTAGGATTTTATCCTGATAAATTCGAACCTCAAATCTCAATTAATCCACCTTTAATGAAGATGACGATGAATGTGAAATGATTTCCAAGAATTTTCAACTTTATCGGACAGTGATACTTAATTACGAAAACTCATGGAAACTAAAAATTAGATTTCATCCACGAAGTTGCAGAAAAGTTAGGCAATTGGCATAGACTGATAGAGACTTAAGAGCCTTTCAGATTGATCGAAACATCCCATAGAAAACTTCAAAAAGGAAAAACACTAACTCATATTCAGATTAGTGTGAAGATGATCAAATTATCTTCCCATGAAAACGTACAAGTGTCTAATAAGTTGACAAACCATCGTCGTACATCTGATTAAAAACAAAAATGTAGTAGGGTGCTATAAAGATGAAGATAAATCCGGATTCCGGAAGAAGAATAAAATAGATGGTTGAAGATTAAAGAGAATTTCCAGAAGGTCCGATTAAATAATTTTCAGAAGGACCTAATTATATTTAAATCTTTTGCCACTTGTATTCATATCTTAGAGATTTGGAAACTAATAATCTAACAGCAATAAGCTTGCTAGCTTATAGTGCAGCTATGCACTGCGCGCGGGGTAGAAAGTTACTAGTTTGACTACCATGAAATTCTTGAATAATACACTTATAGGCTGATTTAATATTAAACTGACCATTATGAGATTGAGACCATCTAAAAATATCCTTTCTAGAGGAAACATTCTAATTTTACATATACCATTGACAGTGTTACTATCAAAGAGACAGTTTAATGTATCTACATTCCATTCACCTGTTTTCTGCACAATCAATTGATTCACATTTTTAATATTGTTGGAAGCAAAAGTAACATCAAGTAAATTATTATTATTTGGTACCCACTTAACTTTCCATATTTCAATGGAACCACCATCCCCAACTTCCCAGCAGTAATACTTCCTAACCAATTCCAGACCCCTACAGGTACCTTTCCATACCCAAGATACAAACTCAGTGTTCACTACATGACGAGGATTAGAAGTAGGGAAATACTTATGCCAAAGGATTTGGAACCACAAGGCATCTGGCTCTGTTAACGTTCTCCAAACCAACTTTGCTAGAAGAGCAGTGTTTAGATGCTCAATTTTTCTTATATTTAGACCACCAGACACATTATCACAACTCCTAAAATAACCACCTCTTGAAGATTCTTTCTTATTCCACCAAAACTTCTTCTGAATAGCATCTAACTTATTTGTCATCTTTTTTAGCATAGGAAAGACAGATAAGTGGTGAGAAGCAAGAGTTCCTAGAGTAGATTTAATAAGAACAGTCCTCCCTGGTTGATTAAGATATTTACCTTACCAAGTAGTTAATCTATTTTCACAAGATATGTCAAATGTCAAATGGAGCTAAACTAAAGAAAACAAAAATCTAATATGTTAACTACATGATTTCACGATTCCTTTAAAAAATTAATCAGAGATGAAGAATCTTAGCAGCACCAGAGCCTCTAGAAAACAAAATGACACATCTCGTCCAAACTATTTACTATTTGAGTAATTAACAGTACAGTGCAGTTTATTCTGTGTTGAACAGCTGGATATCTTGGATGCTCATGTAACTCTCATATATCTGGTTTGTGTGACTTTGGGTGTCGAAAGCAAAATAATTCCAAAGATGCTGACGATTAAAGTCGAAGTGGCGTATTGTATTTGTAGAAAAATGATATGTTCCCAGAAAACACAAAAAATGGACTCCTAAAACTGCATAAAAATAAAATAAAAATAAAAATTACACCGTTGCCGGGGATAGAACCTGGGTCACCTGGGTGACAGGTGGGATTACTTACCACTATACTACAACGACTGGAGTTGTTACTCTACTCCTAATTTGATTATATAATTTAATGGAGTTGACGGTTGTTTTCTTTGGACCACACTGGGTTTCCTGATCGCGTGCTCCAAAATTTGATGGCTTTGCCTCAAAATTAGCTCTGATCAGGGTTCAAGTCAATAAACCACTTTGACTCCCTATGGAGTTACATGTCCTCGCCCACCAAGCTTGGAAACGGCAACGATATAAAAGTCGAATACTGTGACTGGGTATTGCTCTCAAGCCAACTCAAACATTCCCAGAAAGGTTTCTTTTTAACCATCATGTCACCAATTTCTGTGATTCGTCACAAGATGGCCTGACCAATTTTAAATTGATTCCACTCAGACTAGGCGAAATATGCCATTTGAAATACTACATACTAGGCAAGAGTAGAGTAATAATAGTGTAAATTTAAAAGAACTAATCGCGGGTGACATTAAGAGTCTAAAATTATCAAATAAACTAAATTTCTTCTCAGAGAGGTCACTGTTGCCTTGCCTGAGGCTTCTCCTTCTCGATCCCAATCGTCAACTTCACCTTACCTATGTGGAAGGTTTTATTGCATGATGGGAATTTCAATATCTGCCAGAATTGCGTGTGCAATTAACCCCAATAGCTCAATTGCTGGGAATTCTTTCCTGCAACTCCCACTCACCTATTTAAATCTTTAATCTTTATGGTACTATTGGTCTTTTTTGTTATCAGCACTGGTAGGGTAAGTAACCAGAGAGCTTATATGGATCAGCGACGAAGCTCACAGTAGATATTACTTGTCTGTCTAATGCGAGCTCGTTGCTGATCCATATAGCTCTTTGCTCACTGCGAGGCTTCAATTGTTTCTTCTGTTTCATCAAGAAGAAGCTTTTATCAAAATTTGTTTACCTAAATTCTCAAGTACAAGTGATACGATAAACACCATTGATAAACTACACCAAAAATTGGAGGTAACACTTAGCAGAAACAAACACATATAACTTCATGGCATATAACGTTTTGGTGGTGTTTGGCCATGCCATATGGCGTAGCTCAACCCTGAAGGGTCTGTTATTCAGCTGTTTCATCAAATTCGCATTCCTTGAACTGAAGAACAAAAATTTATCTTTGGAAACACTAAGTTTAGTAGTGATGAACGAATACTCTGATAAGTATCATCTCTCAAGCTAACCCTTTTTTTTTTAATCCGCAAAACGAATTTTATTAGACAACTAAAAAGGAACTACAAACAGCCAAAACAAGCCCCAAGGAAAGGAACCAGAGAGGTCCTGTTGCAACTTAGGCAAATCTAAAGTAAGAAATGTCAGGTGATTCTAATCTATGCAAAAAGCTAGGCCTCGAACCAAATTGCAGAATATTTCCTCTCCGCAAAACAAACTTCCTTTCTAGCCAAAATCAGACGCAAAGTTAATTTCCCTATAACTATGCCTAAAAATAATCTGAATTAGAGATTGAGAGGTAGCAACTCCCAAGCTAACTAAAATATTCCCAGAAAGGTATCTTTTCAACCATCTTGGAGTCACCAATTTCTGTGATTCGTCTAACACATGATGTTAATGTTTTGCAGGGAACACAAAGTGCCCTGACCAACTTCATATTGATTCCACTCAGATTTCTAGTTATCACTATGTGCATACTCATTTAAGCAATAAAATGCCATTCAAAATACTACATAATATGCATGAGTTGAGTAGATGCTGAAACATTGTTATAATATCTGATCTTTCTTTATAAAATACCACATTTAGAACATAGGCCTCCTGACATATGTAACAAACTGTATATAACCATTGACATATTAGAGACGATGACTCTAATCATAATGCATCTGAAAGATTCAAGGTTTATCAAACCCTCCGTTAACAACACTTGTGCTACAGTTCTACAATTGAAGCAGGATACCTATCATTCTTGCTCAAAAGATACACACTTTACTCTTTATCTTCTTACACTGACTACTAGCAACATTTACATTATATGAAGAGCAAGCACTTGAAACAATTTACCTGCTAGCAGTCATATTTTGCAACACCAGTACGCCAGATGTTCATCCTTGCGATTGTTACTCACAAGTCCCCCACACTGTAAACAGATAAAGCTGCTTCCATCCGAAAACGCATCCAACATAATTTGCTTTCTGCCACTTTTTGCAAGTATGGAGTCCCGATTAGCATCTGGTGTAACAATCAAAGCTCTTTGCCCAGTGTAAGACGCTGGTGATGCAGCTCCCAATGGATTTGCTTCAGCAATTGCACACTCAGCAAACAACGAAGCCAGTTGATCAGCAGCAGAATTTGCTTGCAACTTGTTTCTGTATAACTCACGAGCACGATGCAATGTATTGAATACAGCTTGATCACCTCCTTCTGACTTCACTGCTGTAACCACCTAATTCAATGAAGCAATCTTTAAATACCAACAATCAAAATCCTAAAACAAGACAAGCCCTAAAACAACTTTTAATCAAAATCTACGCTCAAAAAAAAAAAATCATGAGTTAACCAAAAATTACCGCTTGAAGAGCAAGAGAAGCTCTGCCTTCAGTAATAAGCTGTCGAGCCATTGTGAGCAAGGTTCTACTATCTTGAATGTTGTTCTGATTGGTCATTTTTGTTGTGGTTGATGAATTCTCCATTTCCATTGCCGTGTCCATCTCCATATCACAAGATGATGTTTCCATGGTGTGAAAATCAAGATTCTCGAACCCTAGAAAATTTGTTTTTCAGTCACTTCTTTTTCTTCTTTGTTTTTGTTTTGTGTCTGCATTTCCTTGAGCAGTTATTATTACCTGCAACCCTAGATTTTTCTAGGACATTCGATGGAGAAGTGATGGGGATGGAGACCCGAATTGGTAAACCTGGATTTTAAGAGCCCATGGACTTCAGATGTGTTTCGTATGGTCCATGTTCAACCCATTAAGTTTGAAGTGCCGTAAACACAACATTGACCCTTGAGGCAGGTCAGTAGGTCACACTCATGGTCCTTGGCAAGATCCTAGATTTAATGTGTACCATGAAGCAACATTACTAATAGGGTACCAGATTACTGGGTATCAAAGTTCTCATAAGACAAAGTATCTTCTAGCTAGTTTGTCTTATATGAATTCAAGTACTTTTTCGAGTAATCTAGTACCCCATTAGCAGTCATACCAGCGGACGACAGATAAGAAATTGTAGAGCTTTAGCTAAACTTTTACTCTTACGTCCTGAAATAATTATTTATTTTTCTTTCGATTCTTCTCTTAAATAAAATATAACTTTCACTATGTTTATGATATATGTTCCGGAGAATCTTATTCAATAACCATTATTGTTAAATCTTACTATTAATGTATATGATTCGTGAAATGAGGTCCGACTATCTTTACCTTAATAGTTCGTGTATCCTGATCTTGCATTTTTTGCTAGCGAGGTTTCTGTAATCTCTTTCAGGCAAGATAAATTGAAATAGCAAGGTTCTCTTCGTCTCGGACTTTGTGATTCCTCAAGATAAATATCAGAAACTATTCTTGATTGATTATTCACGATTGTTCATGAGAGGTGGTTACAAAATCGAGCTTCTTGCCTAACTGAGTGTAAGTGTTCTGGATTCGTGAGGTTTGCTAGCTTTGTCTATTGCAAACAGATTCCCAAGCCTTGACCTTTAATGTAATGAAAAATCAAATAGGCTTATCTGTTAGAGGCAGATTGGTATCAAAAGTCTTCACTTTGGTTCAAGAAACTCTTAGGTTGTAAAGGACGTCATCTAAGGGAGTCAATTGCGCAGAGCCTTACGAGGTTCAAGAGACGTAAGGAGCGCGACTGTAACTGAATTGCTTAGAGGGTGAATTCAATCTGAACTACATTCCAGCCCGAAGTCTGATAGTATGCTAGTGTCTGTAGCGGCTTAATATAGTTTGGTGTTAAAATCTGGACGAGGTCCCGGGGATTTTCTGCAGTTGAGGTTTCCTCGTTAACAAAACTTCTGGTGTCTTGTGTTTTTCCTTTTCCACATTATATTATTTATATTTGTAATAGGATTTACACATATAGTACATAATCAATACTAGTAGACACATCCATATTAATTGTGATTGATTGCGAGACTCGTTCCTTTTCCCAATTAAGGGTTCTTCGTGAGGAAAATATTGTAGTTTGTTCATCTCGAACCTTACTCGAGGCTAAACTCAAGGAAGATGCCCTGGAAATAAAACGTCTATTGAGTAATCTCTCTATTCAATGCAAAGGATGTTCTATGGAGTCCACCATATCAATCACTTCTGATTCAATAACAATGATGGAAAATATGACTACTTGTAATCATGTTTCTCTATTGAAACCTGTTTCAGAAGCTAAACAACAAATCCTTCCGCTTGCTAAAGATGTTGTTGTTTCTTCCCCTAATCAAGGAATCACCACATCTCATGGAAGGAAGAAATCTTCTAATGATGTTACTGATCCTACACACTCTAATAACTCCGGTGGTCAGAAAGTATGTCTCTTTTGTGATTCAAAAGGACATGTTCAACGGAAGAGCAAACTGAGGTTGAATAACAATTATTTTGGTCGTCTTAAACACAACTTAGATTTAATACTCAAAGGTGTAACTGACATTCGTATGTCTAAACCTATTGGTTTTAGCACTCACCCTGTGAATTCTTCCAGGAAAGTCAGTTCAATCTGCTCATCGAACGTTCAAACTAATTGTAGCATTAATACAAATCGGTCAAGGAGATTTAAGAAAAGTCCTTCTCAACTTAAGAGGGATGATGCTCAAGATGTGAAAAAGGTACCAGGAAGTGAAAACAACAATGGAGACAAGAAGGGCAACCTCAACCTGATAATTGAAGGATACAAGGATCTTATCAACATGCTGTCAAAATCCTCCAAACAAACCTCTTCTGGTAAGGATTCAAACTTAGTCTCATACTTTAATGATACTTTTTCACATCAAAAAGGGTTTCCTCCAAAAATTAGAAGGAAAAAGAGGATTAACCATGAACAATATTCATTTGATGGGCGTAAATCTCATACTTGTGTTAATTAATCACAAGGGTGAATTCTTACTCATAAAAATCCCATTGAGTAAGACATGCTAATAATCGGGTATACTCTTGGTAAAATGCTTTCTGTTTAGTCGAGCTATTTTCTTATCGTTCATAGCTAAACTATTGTCTACAGATAAGTTTTGCCAAAGTATCATTTTGCTTCGAGAATCACTTCGATTGTCTACGTTTTAAATTTTGAAAAGTTTTTCTTCAATTGAGTCATGAGCTACTTCTGTGCTCTAAAAAATTTTCTTTTCGTGGAAATATAAAATTTATTGAGCCAAAAATTATGAAAGAAAATCTTACATAACAAATTTTTGTTGTATTCCTTTATTCTTGTAAAAAGGCAATTTACGGTTCTAGATTTTTTGGGTTCGAATTGTGTTCGTACGGGTATCCAAATATTGCTTGCCATGAACCATTTTAGAAACCCTAAAGTTATTCCCTAAGAATGTCATCTCCTTCTCGCACCTGTGATTTTGCAAAAGGTTTTCTTGACAAAGGTATTGGTTTCGGGTCCAAAGGGAAGAAGAAAAGAACCCTAGTAGATGTTGATGATATCATATATCAAAATATTGAGGATTATTCTTATGTCTCATGCTACTATGATTATACTCAAGATGAAGAGAATGATGAGATGGTTTCGGCCGAAGTGGTTCATGATTTTCTTAAATACTTTGAGGAAGAGAAACTGCAGCTCGTTGATACTATGAAGGGTCTCGATGTTTTACGAACTGAGTTGAAAAAGGTTAATTCTGACCTTGTTCTCATGAAGACACATGTTAAAGATCTTCTCAATGAGGATATCTTCTCTGAAGAAGCAGTAGATGCTGTCAATAATAAGCTCAAAGGACTCAAGACTCGTTAGGGCTCCGGAAGTACTCCTTGATTTCAGTTCATGATCAGTTTTTTCGCTTTAGGAGTCATCTGATTTTAGCTTGTTGATTTTATTCTTGTCTAGGAAACTTCTTATGAGAATTTATTCTTGTGTTTTAAGAAGGATAACTAGGGTTTGGAATAGCAATTATTGTGATTACACATAGCTATTGCCAACGATTTTCATCTTGCAATGATTTAGATTTATTTATTTAAATTCTAAGTAATTTGGAAGATGATTTTGCAGTATTAATCTTTATTGGTTTCATATATTGCAATAATGTTATAGGATATGTGTGTTTACGTCCGTGAACTATGATTGTCCCATATATGTCAAAAGTTAAGTCTATTATGTCATTATGCAGATATTGATAAAAGATATAATGAACTTTTGAATATTCCGCAGTATTGAACTTTCCCTGATCCACTTCTATGTGAAAGTACTGTATGGCTCCGTAAGTTTTCTTATGTTGAGCATTTTCGATTAAATTAATCATTAAGGTCCTTTTGTGGTTAATTTAATTGAGTTTACTGGATACAAATTCATGTTTCATGTAATTTGTTAATGTCCAAAGAAATCCTTCTTTTCTTGTGAAAGTAAGGTCGCTCTTGTTGTTTTTTCGGGAATGACATTTTATGGGGGAGAGTTCTTAATTGAACTTGTGCTTAATTGCCAAATCTTTGTGGGGAATGCGTCTGTTGAATATTATAGGAGTTATCTTGTATCTTTATAAATTCCTTGATGAATACACTAAGTTTCGACTATGTGAAATCATCGAAACAAAGTTGATATGTTCTCTTTTAGTTATGAATAATCTCTTTGAGAATTTCATTATGATCCTGCTAGTTTTCGTACCTTTGTCAATTTATATTGACAAAAAGGGGGAGAATTATTTGGTAGTTCACACTACATACATATGGTTTACAGATCATTATGTAAGGGGGAGTGGTTTTTATTGTGAGATGAAGTATTGACTAAGGGGGAGTAATACATATCACCGTAGTATTATTGTCGAAGTTGTGATACAATTGAACATTGATGTTGTGTAATAATGCTATGACACTATATAACAATAATTGAGAACATCTGTTTTCTTATTGTTATGGATACGGATCTTCAACAACTATGATGCTAAGTTGTCAGAATCACTGGAGTACTTGGAGTGACGAAGAATTCAAGGAATGTTGAAGAACCAAGGAAATCAAGCATTTGGATGAGAAGCTACAAAGTTTATTTATTTTGTAATCCATATGTATTTATAGTTTTGTCACTAAAATTGACAAAGGGGGAGATTGTTAGAGCACTGATCGGTCGAAGTCGCAAGCGTTGCTATCTCAAGCTTGTTAGTCAAGTTTAGTTGTAAAAACTATTAGTCTTGATTTCTAGTCTACTTATAGCTATGTCTCGGATTATGATAGAATGTGTAGTTGAGTTTTAGACTTCACGGCGTTCATCGATTGAAGACGAAGAACTACTAAGTGGATCTTATGGAACTTCATCAACAAAAGGTATGTGGAGACTTGAACTCATCTATCACTCAGAAGTCTATTCTATTTTATCTCCTATTGAGACAACGTCGTATAGCTATATAGACTTTACATTATACACATTTGATATTTCGAGCTGAGTTTAACTCGCTTATATCTTTCTCGAAATATGTGTTGGAAAGCTTTTTGCTTTAACTACGTTCATCATTATTCTTGACGAAAGTCAAAAGATGATCATGTGAAAATCGCCTGATAACATCTTACATGATTTGTGTGAGACAGTCATTTGATGTAGACTCAGAATGTTTCGTATTGATCATTCGATCACTTTAAAATTTCTTATAAGCTAATAGTTTGTGTGAGACAGCTATTGTCGTCTTCTAAGAATGTTTCAATGATTAAAATGGGAGTTTATAACAATTAATCATTGTCTGGATATTGCACAGTATGCATACCCGTATGCAAACTATTGTAAAAGTGATTCAGGTCCGTAACTAAATATGCATACCCATATGCGAACGGTTTTAACTGTCCAAGTCCGGGAACTAAGTTTGCGTACCCGTTTGCAAACTTATTCACCTGAGTACGGTCCGGAACGACAGTACGCATACCCGTTTGCGAACTGTCGGAAATGATTAAGTCCGGAACTTAAGTTTGCGTACCCGTTTGACAACTTATGTGGTTAAGTTCTAAAATAGGCAAAGTATGTTTTCATACTCATGAACAAATACACTTATATATTAAGGAATGCAATCTTTGCAAACCGTGGCTAAAATGTTCATGAACTGATTCTTTTGAATCAATCCGATTTTGCTTCAATTGTGTCTTGTATACTTCTGTGAGAATATAAACAATTAAACAACTCTATGATCAACACAATTAGATTCATTTGATTATCATTTGATCTAGAAGTGTAAGATGAACATGGTTAACACAAAAGTGTTCATATGGCTAACTTCGGTTAACTGTTATTGAGCCAACTCAATATACACGTTTAGGTACGGTTACCCATATCTAAATGAAAGTATATTTCATTTGTGTGTAACAAGCTAAGACCATCTAACGGTGGAAAGATATTTGCTTGAATCTTAAATCAGGTTTCATCCAACGGTGAATATTGATTGTTTTGTTACAAAGTTATCAAACCCTGATTTGAAGACTATATAAGGGAGAACTCTAACAACTGGGAAACCTAATCCCCACACCTCATGTGTGATACTAGTTGCGACTAAATTCGATTCTCCTTTAACCTAGGTTTTTCCTAAAACCATTATAGGTCAACGACTTAAAGACTTCATTGGGATTCTGAAGCCAGGCCCAACTATTTTCTCTGTAGTTGCGTGTTCTGATCTTACTTGTTCTATCGTATTGAGTACTATCTTCTCGAAGATTTGCTTGAGATTTATCTCTGATAGGTAAGATATAAAAATTAATCACAAAGATCTTCGTCTCATTCTTTGTGATTCCACAATAACTTGTTCTACTACCATATAGTTAAGTAATTATGAGGTGATTGTTATTTCTAGGTTGTTCTTCGGGAATATAAGATCGGATTATCAATTAGTTCCTGTTCACCTTGATTTATCAAAAGACGGAACAAAATCTTCGTAGGTATTTCTGTGGGAGACAGATTTATCTATCAGAATAGATTTTTTTTGTGGGAGAAAGATTTGTTTATCAAGTCTTCGACTTTGGGTCGTAGCAACTATTAGTTGTGGGTGAGATCTGCTAAGGGAATAAAGTGCGTAGAGTCCTGCTGGGATTCAGAGACGTATGAAACGCGACTGTACCTTAATCAGTGTGAGATTGGTTAGGGATCAACTACATTCCAGTCCGAAGTTAACTTGTAGTAGGCTAGAGTCTGTAGCGGCTTAATACAGTGTGGTGTTCAAATCTGGACTAGGTCCCGGGGGTTTTCTGCGTTTGCGGTTTCCTCGTTAACAAAACTTCTGGTGTATGTGCTATTTCTTTTCTGCATTATATTTGTTTATATAATTGAAATATCACAGGTTGTGCGTAGTTCAATCAATTGGTAAATCCAACCTTTGGTTGTTGATTGAAATTGATTGACACTTGAACATTGGTCTTTGGTACCGTTCAAGTTGTTTCTCATGATAATCAGGCTTGCGGATTTCTATCTGTTTGATTTGCTGATTACATTGAGAAACAAAGATATAACTCTTGGATATATTTTCCTTGATTAAGTCTGACTGTCTAGTTGATTCTCTTGGAATTATATTGGAGTTAGTCCATACAGATTGTCTAACGAAATATTGGGTGTGGTTGTTAGACCCACGCTTTTTCTTTAACTATCTTCATAGCAGCGAGTTGTATTGACCTGCATGGTTCCTCAATCAAACTCACAGAGCCATAATGAAAAACGGATGTCAGTACAAAGTTTTATGAAAAAGCAGAATACTTAGTGACGAAATAGTTGGTGTTGCATCAAACAAAAATAATTTCGGGTAATGTGAAACAGAATACAACCAAAATCTATGATTAACAATTTCAAGCACCATAACTGGGCTTAAGTATTATACCTTCTTCGAAAGGTCTTTATTAAGTTCTGATTCACGGAGAAGCATATATGCGCTTGGATTTCGGAAAAACATGAACTCGCGTTCACCATCAGCTCTCAGTGTCACAAATGCCGGTGCAGTTCTTGTTTTGGAGTCAAAACATACTCTAGAATTATCCACATTGTTTAGCTTCAACATGTGTCCAAACTCATCATCCCAACCTTAGATTAAACATAGGAATCGACTTAAGAGTTGGTGAAAAGAGGATGACACAAAAAAGTAGCTTCAACAAATATAAGAGGGACCTTATATGCACATACCTTTCCAACAAATGCTGCTGAACCTCCAAGCCTTGCTACTCCAACAACAACATTAACAGGAGCTCCACCTGGTGCTTTCTTAAATGCTGGTGCTTCTGCAAGTGAAACTCCACCCACAGTGGGAAAAAATCAATCAACATCTCGCCAAAGCAAACCACAAGCGGATCTTTTTCTTTACTTTTCCCATCACGGTCGACTATCGAAGAACTTTTAACTACATAAACACATACAAAATCAAATCTTCAGAGACAGAATAAACTTACCCATCCATAGTAAAAACTCATCAAAAACTGTCAAAAGCGAAAAATCTTTCTAACAAGACACCTAGAGATCAATTTGTGAATAAACCTAGAATTACATAGCTAATGAATGAAATATAAAATCCCTAAATTTCCAAAGTTACATAATATGGGAATGTGATTTTAACAGGTTCAAAGATTGATGAGCACACGAATATACCCAACATCAAATTAATATGAAGAGATATAGAGAAAGAGATATTCAACAATAATGACATGTATAGAAACCCAAATTCCCAAATCAAACACAAAGAAAAATGATGTGCTAGAGATCACAACAAAAACTTACCAGAGAAAGGTCATCGACAGCAATATCCCGCAGAAATACCTCGCAAGAAAGTGTAACTGAAGGTTAATATCCACAAATTCAGGTGACTGAATGCAAGCATAATCTGATGTACTTACAAGGGGTTGATTTTCCCCTGGTGGCTACTAGTGCTTCAATTGACCTTATACTCACCCGCACAACTACAAAAATATACAAATACATAAACCACGCATATGCACAAAGTAAAATCGATTCATACCAAAATGGTTTAGGTTCACATAAATTAATAACATTCAAAGTTTTGCAGTTAAACTAATATACTTCCTTCTGCATAATTGCATAAGAGTTTTGCACATAATGCACAATAGTCTTCTTATGCACAATTGCATAAGGTACATAAAAAAAGTGTGAACATTAGCATCCTCCTACACATAACTGCATAAAGGTACATACAAGAAGTGCAGATATTAGCAAAAAAAGTAAAAGCCATATAAGTTATTAGTCGTTTATATACGCGATAGACTATGGCTGAGATATCCATGAAGTCTTTCATAACATCTCCAAAAACGCATATTGAACCTTCAATCATATGTAATCCATATCTTTGGATGAACCACAAATCCTCCAATCCCAACATCTAGAAAGGTATTCGCGAACTGGTTAGCTTTTATGGTCAATTCATTTGGCAAGAGAATATGATCCAGTAACACCTTCGCATGATTAGGTGCTACAATTGAGCCGTGAGCAATTTTCCATGAAGCACCTGTAATAAGTTTACCGATAGCAATGGTTTCACCGTTCAAGTTCAACAATGAACATTGCGGCATATCAGCACCTACTTCTGAACGAGCTGGTGATATGGTCATAGTTGGTGAAGGTAAGTGAGAAGGTGAACTTTTATTGCCAGCTGAAGCAGTGTGAGCAGGTGAACACGCGTGACCTTGTGAACTGTCAATGTGGTTCGAGGAAATAAATGTTGCTTGTCCAGATTGGATATCTTTCATAATGTGACATAAGCTCCCAAAGTCTTCTACCAAAACCTCTATCTTGGAACCTAAATCCTTTACTTGATGCTTAAGCTCTCCATCCTTAAGATTTATTTCAGCAACTTTGGCACGTGCAGGAGCAGAATAATCATATTGTGTACGAGAAACAACACCGACAGAACGAACCCGTCCCCTTGTATCCTTCCCAAAATCTTTAGTCATAGCATCAATTTCATCTATAGGAGTACCCACATCTTGTTTTTCCTTGATCTCTTGTTGCGCCTTCTTAAGATCATCCTGTAATGTGGAGCATAACATTCTGTAAACATAAAATTACCTAACTTATGTATAGTTCAACAAAAATTGATATCTATGAAACATAATCTCTCACATAGTATTTATGCGCACTAGGTAGAATCTTGCCACCCTCTTGCGTATGAGTTTTAATCCACACATCAGCGGTAGTGATTTCCACTCCTGGATTCTCCATCTCTAAATTGACACATACAATGAGCTGATTAGTATTAATCAGTTAACTACATGTACACCCTTGTCGGAAAGTGTTGAATTCATAAATTAGTTAACTATAACTTGAGATATAGGTGGTTCAGTCTTCACTTACCTTTTGTTGAGGAAGTTCTCCAAAATCTTCGGTTGATCTTCGTCTTCAAGCGGTAGAACGCAATAATGACTGCTGTGATGTCCATTTCTCAACTACATCTTTTATCCTAGTCCGAGACTTAACTAATTGTAGACTAGAAATCAAGATATAGTTTTGACAACTAAATTTGACAACAAGCTTGAGATAGCAACACTTGTGAGTTCGACCGAGTAATGCTGTAACAAAACTGACCTAAGATCAAACCCAAAACAGAAAGCTAGATAAAAAAGAGATCATACCTGATTAAATCTTCCACCTGCAGAAATAGCATAAAAAAAACCTTGTGAAAACCAAACTCTAACTACCAACAAACATAAAATCAAACCCTATACCTACAAACATATAATCAAAACTAGTAAAATAAAACTGGAAAAATAAGATGAACATACTCCTTCTTAAAGATGACCTAAAATTCCAGATTGCTGCTTCCAACTGCAGAAACAACATAAAAAAACCCATCAACAAACATAGAAGCAAAAACCTAACTATCAATCTACCAAAATACACAAATAAATAGCATCATTAATCGATTTAAATAAAGAAATATCATCATTACTTGCTCTGGTTTCAATGACGGAAGAGGTCCATGGCGGGAGAATTTCTACAAATCTGATCTGAGAGAGGGGACTAAGTTTGTGGTTGAAATGAAAATGAAAAACCCATGTAGGCACACGCAAAATTGGCATGCGTGAAACAATGGTAAAAAAAAAATTTGTTTCCTGGCACACGTGATTTTGGCATGTGTGAAATCATACAGTGGCGAGTAGCAACAAAACGACAGCAATTGCGAAATTTGTAACACTAAAGGGATGTTGCGAAAATTTAGCAACAAAAATTCGCAACTGAAAATTCGCAACAGCTATATTTCTGTTGTGAATATGAGTTGCTAAAACCTGAACTTGGTGGGTGGATTGAGAAGAGGTAGAGATGTAAACTTTATATACATATTACCAAAGATCATTAAGTTGGTCTACTTGCAATTGTATAGGTTTTGTCCATATAGATTTCCAAACGGAAAAGTTGGTGGTGTACTTGGTACCCTCTCCTTTTCTTAGAATCCATGAGATAAATTTGCAGTGGATAATAAGTATTGAAGTGGGCCCATATCATATAAAAATTACAAACACACCCTTAAATTAGCGGCTGTTGATGTTCAGTAGATTTTTAAGCTCGCACCTGCACCCAATCTATCAGTGCACGAATCGAGTACTCACCTGTAAAATTTCGAGTTAGCTAGATCAAATTGTTGGATTGGGCTCCTGATTGGGAAAATACATACGTATTGAATAGTAGTCTTCCGATTAAAGTGAAGATGAGCCAGCTCACCAAATATATATATATATATATATGAATTTCACAAACACAAATAACCATAAATACGATCACCTCCTTCTCTTTCCATCTCCTCCCCTCTGCAACCAAACCCTAAAAAATCAAATTATTTTTTCTTAGAGATGGCTAACACTAACATAAGATGATGCAAGAAATCAACTACAAAGGAAGAAGACAACCGTATCAAGAATCCATTCGTCGTAGATTTTGTGGAACAAAGAAATATTCATCCGAGTTCCAAAAATGTTTGAGTATTAGTTCCACATTGGATTATGTCTAAAGAAATTTTTTCATGAGATTTTAAGCAGATTATCGATTTTCTCATCACTCATGGTCAAGACCTTCAAGACTACTTGTGGTTAATTAAACGATTTGAATTTGATTTTCCAAAATTTGAGTAGAAGGTTAAATTTATAATAAAATTTTACGGTAACTAATTTTGAATTTGTAATTTACGTTATTTTATTGATCGATTTCTATTGCAAAATAAAAATATTTTGGGCCATAAAAAGTTTTCCCATTTTAGGTTTTCAAAGAAGGCTATAAATATATTAATAACTTTCCTCTTTCCCGAAAAATAGCCTCATCTCTGTGTATACCAATACCTAGAGAAATTGTATAGTATTTACACTGTGTCATTCTCATATTCGATTTAATAATTTTTAACAGTAGGATCAAGTTTAGAAGTTGTAGAAGAAGAAGAATGGTATTTCTTTTTCCACTTAGTTTGGTAAGTATTCTCAATTATGTTTTTCAATTCCTTCTCTTTTTCTTAGGACTCAAATATTGTTGGTAGTCACTTGCTATGACATTTTAGTGAGAGAAAAAACACATATCTTGGTACTTATTCTTTTCTTTTTTTGATCGGTAAAGATATGGTGTTGGCGAGTTTCGAACTCAGGTCACTGGTATCATCACCCGGTGACTTTACCAATGTACTACAGTGATACCGGCATCTTGGTACTTGTTCTATGGGTGAGAATATTATACAAATTACATAGGATTTGTTACTCTTCTGAGAAATAACACAGAATTCAGGACGCATCTTTTATTGTTTTAGTATCCCCTAAGATTTGTTTTGAGCTAAAAAAAATATAGAAAAGTTATGTTTTTTATTATTGTCAAACATTTTTTACGACTATTAATCTTTTTCTTTTCTTCGTAAAATAAAATAATAGTGTTTGTGACTAATTAGTCGTTGTCGACGTCGTACACTTAAGCATTCTCAAAGTATGATGTCTCAAAGTTGCTTGTGAAATATCATGTTAAATGTAATTAATGTCTTTACAACATTCCAACAAATTTGATTCTCGTGTTTTGTTGAACCCTCGTGTTCAAAAAAAAAATGGAGGAAGAAACACGTGATAACAGTAACAAAGGTAATGAGTTTCTGGTCACAACAAAGTTATTGTTTCAAACACCTTCAACATGAGTAGTATTTTTAATCTCAACGGTGATGATGAATATATTATATTGATATTATGTAGAAATCCAGTGAAAACACTTATGAAATTCAAATACTTTTGCAAATATTGGGTTTTATTAATTCTGGAAGATGCATCGTTTATCGATATGCACCTCAAGCATTCTAAAACATAACTTGGATTCCTTATCACTTATTTAAAAGATACCGATAAGGTTGCTTTCTTGACTCCTGAATTATTGTATCAAGGTAGAGGCGAAGTAATATCTTCATTAGCCGTTCACACCTTAATATACATCGACTGTACTCATTATGATTCGAAGTTAAAACCGGTTAATGGTCTTGTAGGTTTCTTTGACGAAAAAATAAATCCGCAAGTTTGCATATGCAACCTCGGTACTCAAATGGTAACACCCTAGATTAAGTCAACTGTTTTAAGTAATGTACGCAAAGAAAATCATGAACCGTCAAGTTTTCGATGTCCTGTTAGTGCATTGGCTTATGATCCCTCCACAGAAGAGCATAGGGTAGTCGGGTTATGGAAATATGATCAACTTAAAAGGCTAGTTTGTGAAGTCTTAATTGTATGAGACGATAAATGTAAAAAGATCAATGTGGTGCCACCACATGATATAAAATATATCGGATCTTCTGTTTTTATTAATTGATAAATATAATGTACGAAACAAATGCTTTCTGTATGGGAATCTAAACACAAGGCTATGCCTAGTGGTATTTGATCTTAGAAGTGAGAAATTCAAATCAACTAAAGTCTATGTTGAAATCTTTGACCGGTATTCAAACGATTCCGTCTATCATAGTGTTTAATTAATCGAGTTGGGTGGTAGATTAGCTCTACTGGTGGAGTGCTTAGAGAGTAATGACAATCACAAGCTATGGTTATTTAATAATCATGATAAGAATAATAACTATGGATCAAATTCTTTTGGAAATACCTCATTCATCAGATGAAATGTGTACAGTTTTGTTCATCCAGTTTTAGGAACTGACGAGATATATCACTCTAATTTGTTTCCGATCATCTACAAGTGAAATTCCTAATACTTGTTACTCCTACAATTTCGAAACCGAGACTCTTAGTAAGGTTGAAGTCGAAGGGATCTCTCCGGACCCATGTTTTTCTAGTGCATCAAGAAACGTCATTTTCTTCGAGAGCCTCTTACCTGTTCAGAAGCGCATGTATAGGAGTTTTCAGGTTTCTATTTTTTTTTGTTCCTATTCCGTATCAAGTGTATATTTAAGTGATATCATGTATTATTTTATAGTACAATGTATGTTATCTTTAAATCAACATTCTTTCTTAACACATACATCATCATCTCTCTAAGGTAAATGAAGTCAATTATGACATCTCTCTAAGGTAATTGAAGTCAATTATGAAACTGAGATAACATATCGCCAACTCTCACACATTCAACACTATATGCATGTATATTTAGTGTAGGTATGGTGTTAACCCAATGGATGTGACCAATAAATAAATCCGATTGAGAGATTTTCTAGCTAAAAGAAATAGAGGATTCATAGAGAATTCTGAGTTGACCCCTTCACCCTGCAAACTTCTTTTTTCATATACAAACTTTCATAACCGCATTTAGACAAAAACATTAAACCACGAAATAATATTTTCAAAAACAGATAAGAGAAAATATATTACTTACTAAAGATGATACGTATCTGAGTTTCTCCACCGTCTACACCCAAGGCCAAATAACAAAATCCTAACACATTTCAGAAATGCCAAAAGTTGTTTCTCTTATGTTTTATTATTTTAGTTTCTTACCGTATAAATGTAGTAATTTTGATTTCTTGACAAAAGTTTATTTTCTTCATAAGGCGGATCTCCTAGAGATCGGGGAATAACCCCTTACCTTACCTTCCCTCACTACAGTACAAACAAACATCATTTTATTTTCTACCACTTCTTAATCCTATTGTTTCTCTTCACTAAACCCTTTTTTTTTTTTTTTTTTTTTTTGAAGCGAAAAATTTATTAATGATGGAAGAATTAAATCCTTACATGAGTTGCGCCTTCATATAATTGAGTTCTAATCTCACAGGGAGTAGTATTACTCCAAGTGTTAGTTAAAGACTCTACTCTATCTAATTTCGATAACAAGTCTGCTACTTTATTCCTTTCTTTAGGAACATAAAAAAGTTTCCAAGATTTGAAAAAACTAAAATGAGATTTTATATCAGAAATATATTGCAATCTCCAGTCCATAGCTCCATCTCCTCTATTGACAGCATTCATGACCACTTGTGCATCAAGCTCAAAAAGTACCTTCTCTAGCTGTAATTCTTGCACACATTGAATTGCATTCCACAGACCCATGCACTCAGCTTGTTCCGCACTCCTTATGTTATTCAGATGGATGCATCTTGCTGACTATTGTGCACCTGCAAAATTTCGAATGATTAATCCAATTCCACATGTAATGTTAGATAATTGAAAAGAACCATCACAATTAATAGTTAAGTAATCAACAGGAGGAGGAACCCAATGCACATTTTTTCTAATAACTCTTTGAGACCTAGCAGACTCTGTAGAGTTACGAACTGCATATTCTTCACAAAATAGATTGCATCTCTGAACTATCTTATCTGGATTTGAATTACTCTATTGCAACACTTTCTCATATCTTTCAGTCCATAAACACCACGCAGTGATGGATCTTTTCACAACTTCAAATTCATAAATAAGTTTATTCTCCAAACTATCGAACCAAGAACAGATCCAATCAGTTAGATTTTGAGAATCATTAGAAGACCATCCAGTGACAGAGAACCAGACTGCTCTTGAGAAGTGGCAGTTCATGATAACATGAGAGGCTGATTCTTCTTGTTGATTTCAGAAAGGACATATATTAACAGTACCTACAACAGCAGGTCCAAGAAAATCCTTAGTAGGAAGAAGATCAGATATTTCCTTCCACAAAAACTATTTGATCTTAGGCAAGGTAGGGAGTTTCCACATCTTAGTATAGATTTTATGCATTCTTGGACCTACTGACTGATAAGGATTAGCTTCCTCATACATATTTTGATAAAAAGACTTAACAGAGAAGTTGTCATTTTTCTCAAGGAGCTAAATGAGCATGTCTTCGTAGTTTCTGTGAATAGGAATCTGCAGAACCTGACTGACTGTAGTAGAATAAAACAGCATGTTAAGAAGAGGTAAATTCCATCTTGGTGAATCTGCCTCAAACAGCTGATAAACATGAGAATAATTATTATGTATGACACAACCATATTTTGGTAGAGGAAGAGACTGAGAATCCGGAATCCATCTGTGTTTCCATATAAGAATACTTTTTCCATTTCCTAAATTCCAACAGTTGTGGTTCTTAATAAAGGGCAGTTCAGAACTTATACTACACCAAGACCAGGTAGTATTAGTTTTCTTTTTAAGATCAAAAATCTCACCGTCTGGGTAATATTTGCCATGAAGGGATGTAGACATTATTGAGTATTTGTCAATGCATAGCTTCCAAGCTGACTTTGCCAATAATGCTCTATTGAAAATTTGCATATCTCGAAAACCAAGTCCTCCCTCAGCTTTTGGATGACAAGCTCTTTTCCATGTAACTATCTTTCTGCCTCTATTTGATTTTTTATTCCTCCAGAATTTTTGTTGTGAAGAATTCATTTTCTTGATAGTGTCGTCAGGCAACTTGAAACTGGTCATGTGATGAATTGGAATGGCATTAGTAACGTTCTTTATCATAACAGACCATGCAGCTTCAGACATGTTGCTAGCATTCCATCTAGATAATCTGTTATCCATTTTCTCATTCAACACAACAAATGGAACTCTCTGATTTTTACCTACATGAAAAGGCAAACCCAAATACTTTTCTTCTTTGACATTCATTTGTCTAACCTGAAGTATACCATTGATGATTTGGCAAGCTACTGGCTCCATATTTGAGCTGAAATAAACAGCCGACTTGTTAAAATTGATCAATTGCCCTGAACAAGAATTAAACTGGTCTATTACTTGTAGTAGCCGTGTAGTCTGGTCAAGGTTGGCCTTGTAAAATAAAAGACAATCATCCGCAAAAGTAGATGATTTATCTTAGGAGAAGATCTTGAAATTTTCATGCCTGTGAGTTGTCCTTTGATTTCACAGTTAGCCATATATCTAGAGAAGGATTCCTTTGCCAGAATGAACAAGTATGGTGAGAGCGGATCGCCTTGACGAATACCACGAGAAGGATGAAAAGCTGTTGTTGGTGAACCATTAAGAAAAACTTCAATCTGGGTTGTACTAATGCATTGATGAATGAGCTGACAAAATTTCTCTCCAAAACATAACTTTTTGAGTACGTCGATAAGAAAACACCATTCTAATCTGTTAAATGCTTTTGACATGTCTATTTTAAGAGCAAGATGACCACATCTACCTTATTTATTTTTCATGGCTTGAACTATCTCTTGGACTAAGCAAACATTTTCAGAAATTAATCTTCCCGGGACATAAGCAGCTTGCATCGGCCCAATGATGTTTATAATGTGTTTCTTCATTCTTAAAGCAATAATTTTTGATAGAATCTTATACACAGTATTACACAGTGCAATAGGCCTAAAGTCTTCTGGTTTCTGCGGAGATTGGGTCTTGGGTATTAGTGAAACTCTAGTTTTATTTAGTTGTTTAAGAAGAAATCCATAGTGAAAGAAAGATTTAACCATCTTACACACATCATCTTTGACTGTCTGCCATTGCGACTGGTAAAAACCAGGAGGAAATCCGTCTGGCCCTGGAGAAGTCCAAGGATCCATTGTCATAAGAGCATTATGAATTCCCTGTTCAGTTGGAATTTCCACCAGTTGTACGTTATCTTCACTTGAAATAAGAGAAGGAATATGCTCGATAAAATGATAACTGTCTGCAGGAGCTGATGTAGTCATTAACTTCTTAAAATAATTGCTAAGAAGATCATCGAGAGAATTTATATCACTGCACCATGAACCATCAGGAGATAAGAGAGAATCATTTTTATTACGTACGATTTGCTCTAATATGGAAGTATTTAGAGTTCTTATCCTCGTCATTGAAAAAAAAGATCTCTTGATTTCTGTCTATTAGAACTTGCAAGAATATCATTAGGAGAACTAATATATCTCTCAAGATTAATAACTGTTGCCGTTTTATTTCCATCATTGTCTGAAAATTGAAGTGTAGATATCTGAGATTGCAGATCAAGAATTCTTCTTTGAATATTCCCAAAAGTAATTTTACTCCACTTAGAAAAAATATATCTTGTATGAGAAAGCTTGTTAGAGAGCACAAAAACATTAGAACCCACATAATTATTAGACCAAACAAGTTTAATTTCCTCATGGAATCTTTCATTATCTAACCAATGCTCAAAAAATTTCCAATTACCACCACCAGTTTTATTTATCATATAAAGATCAAGCAAGATATGGGAGTGATCTGAGCCTCTCTGGGTCAAGTGATAAAGAATAGAGTCTGGAAAAGCTAAGGACCATTCATTATTAGTGAAGGCTCTATCCAAACTAGATTTGTGTTTTCTGTTCCATGCTTATTACTTGTCCAAGTAAAAGGGTTACCATTGTAGCCAAGATCACTCAAACCCGAGTCTCTAATGAATTCTAAAATTCCAGATGAAGTGATATTAGAAGAATGATGGTTTCTTTCTTCAGGATTTAAAATAATGTTCAAGTCTCCTAAAAGAACCCAAGGAATATTAACTGATTGGCTAAGGTCTTTGATATAAGACCATTGAGCTGGTTGTTGAGGTCTATAAGGTGTACCATAAACACAAGATAAGAACCACTCACCTTTACTAGGGTCATTAGACACTAAAGCATGAATCATTTTATCACAAGATCCTATAACTTATAGAAAAAACCCATCTTTCCACAAAAGTATCAAACCTCCAGCTGAACCCACGGAGGGAACAAAAAAACTATTAGGCATGGATAGAAAACTAGTTAATCTTAGAATTTTATCATCATTTATCTTAGTTTCAGAGATGAAAATCATGTCAGGAGAATGAGTGGAATTAAGATACTGAAGATGTTCTCTAGTATCTTTTCCTAAAAAACCTTGACAGTTCCAACTCAGAATTTTCATACTGAAAGAGTGTCTGAGAAAGAGGGGATACGTGACTTCAGAAGAGTTAGAACAAGGATTATTAATAAAAAAAAGAAAAAATTTAAATGCAATAAAAATTGTATTTGGAAGAAGAGAAAATATTTACCAACACAGTAGAGACGTTATCCAGTTCATGAGAGTACTACTTTACAACCATTTCTCCTTCTTAAGAAGTGTAGTAGAAGGAAAGAAGAAGAATGTATTCTTTCTCCACTTAGTTTAATGAGCATTCTCAATCTTGTTTCTCCACTGGGCGTTTTACACATGATTTGTGTGTCATCCTAGAAACAAAAGTAAAATAAAGATTGAACCTGTTAGAGCACTGTTCGGTCGAACTCGCAAGCGTTGCTATCTCAAGCTTGTTGTCAAGTTTAGTTGCCAAAACTATAAGTCTTGATTTCTAGTCTACTTATAGCTAAGTCTCGGACTAGGATAGAAAGTGTAGTTGAGCTCTAGACTCCACGGCGTTCATCATACAAAGGTATGTGGAGACTTGAACTTATCTATCACTCAAAAAGTCTATCTACTCTATCTCCTATCTTGAGACAAAAGTCGTATTGCTATAAAGACTTCGATTATACACATTTGCTATTTCAAGCCGAGTTTATCTCGCTCTCGAAATATGTGTTGGTAAGCTTTTTCTTTGGCCAAGTTCATTTTTACAAGTGACAAAAGTCATGTTGAATATTTTAATATCTTGAAAATTGCTTTGATGAAAAATAGTGTGTGAATAACCTCTATTTAACATCCTCTAAGAATATTTCAATGATTGAAATAAAGATTGAATGAATCTTTGTTTATTCCGCAGTATTGATCTTCCCTGATCCATATTTTTATGTATATACTGTGCGGCTCCGTAAGTTTGCTTATGTTGAGCATTTTCCAATTAGATTAATCATGGGTTCTCTTGTGGTTAGTTTAGTTGAGTATTCCGGTTGAATTAATCATGGGTTCACTTATGGTTAATTCAATTGAGTATTTTGGATACAAATTCATATTCTTATATGATTTGTTGTTGTCCAAAGAAATCCTTCTTTTCTTGTGAAAGTAAGGTCGCTCTTGTTGTTCTTTCTGGAATGACATTATATGGGGGAGAGTTCTTATTTGAACTTGTGCTTTATTGCCAAATCTTTGTGGGGAGTGCGACTGTGGAATATTATAGGGGTTATCTTGTATCTTTATAAACTCCTTGATGAATGCATTTAGTTTCGACTATATGATTGCATCTAAAAAGTTGATATGTGCTTTCTTTTGGTCATGAAATGTCTCTATGGAAATTACATTAGGATCCCACTAGTTTTCGTACCTTTGCCAATTTTATTGACAAAAAGGGGGAGAATTAATGTGTAGTTCACACTACAAATACATATGGTTTTCAGATCATTATGTAAGGGGGAGTGGTTTCCATGTGAGATGGAGTATTGACTAAGGGGGAGTGATACATATCACCATAGTATTGTTGTCAAAGTTGTGATACAATTGAACTTTGATGTTGTGTAATAATACTATGACACTGAGTAACAATGATTGAGAGCTTTTGTTTTGTCATTGTTATGGCTACGGATTTTCAACAACGATGATGCTGAACTTACAACCTTTGGAATCATTGGAGTACTTGGAAGTGATGAAGATTTCGAGTAATGTTGAATAACCAAGGAGATCATGCATGTTGAAGAGAAGCTGCAAAGTTTATTTTTTGTATTCCATATGTATTGATAGTTTTGTCACTAAAATTGACAAAGGGAAAGATTGTTAGAGCACTGCTCGGTCGAACTCGCAAGCGTTGCTATCTCAAGCTTGTTGTCAAGTTTAGTTGCCAAAACTATAAGTCTTGATTTCTAGTCTACTTATAGCTAAGTCTCGGACTAGGATAGAAAGTGTAGTTGAGCTCTAGACTACACTGCGTTCATCATACAAAGACGAAGAACTACTCAAGGAACTGGTGGAACTTCATCGACTAAAAGGTATGTGGAGACTTGAACTTATCTATCACTCAAAAAGTCTATCTACTCTATCTCCTATCTTGAGACAAAAGTCGTATTGCTATATAGACTTCGATTATACACATTTGCTATTTCAAGCCGAGTTCATCTCGCTCTCGAAATATGTATTGGTAAGCTTTCGCTTTGGCCAAGTTCATCTTTACAAGTAACGAAAGTCATGTTGATTATTTCAATATCTTGAAAATTGCTTTGATGAAAAATAGTGTGTGAATAACATCTATTTAACATCCTAAGAATGTTTCAATGATTGAAATAAAGAGTTTAGAACATGCAACCATCTTTGGATATAAGCATTTAATGTGTTCGCGCATTAGTGTATAAGTCCAAAACCGGGAACCAAATGTATGCATACTTGTGTGTGTACTAAATGGTTGATGGAGATTGGGTAAGTATGCGTACCCGTACCCATACTGGCGGAAGTTCACGTCCGTGAATTTCTGTTGCGTTTGGAAATCAAAACCAACTCAATCCGATTACCTAAGTGTGCGTACCCGTACGCATACTGGCGGAAAGTTCACGTCCGTGAATTTCTGTTGAGTTTAGAAACTAAAGCAAACTCAAATCCGGTTACTTAAGTACGCATACCCGTACGCATACTTAAGTGTGTTACTTTCTAAAATAGGTTTATTCGTGAACTTAAATTTATATAAACTAAGGAATGCATATTTGCAAACCATGGCTATAAAGTTCATTAATCGATTCGAGTGAATCAAAACCGATTTTGCTTCGATTGTGTCTTGTATACTTCTATGAGATCTAAGCAACTGAACAAATCTTGAACTAGTTCATTTGAGTCATTTGAACTAGTTATGGTGAAGATGAATAAGGTTGATATGAAAGTGCTCATATAGCTAACCATTTGGTTAACTACTGTTGAACCAACGACTTGTACACGTTTAGGTACGGTTACACAAACCTAAATGACGTATATTTCATTTGTGTATAACAAGCTAAGTTCGATCTAACGGTTGAAAGATATTAGCTTGAATCTAATCAGGTTTTCATCTAACGGTGAATATTGAATGCTTTGTTACCAAGGTAACTTAGATTGCAAACCCTGATTTGGAGACTATATAAAGGAGAACTCTAGCAACTGGGAATGTTAATCCCCACACCTCCTGTGTGATACTAGTTGTATAAGCTAGAGTCGATTCTCCTTTAACCTTAGGTTTCTACCGAGACCCTGTAGGTTAACGACTTGAAGACTTCATTGGGATTATGAAGCCAAACCCAACTATTTTCTCTTTAGTTGCGTGATCTGATCTTGATGTTTCTATCGTATTGAGTACAATTATAAAATTGGCTCGAGATTAATTTCTCCGATAGGCAAGATAGAAAAATAACCACAAACATCTTCGTCTCAACGTTTGTGATTCCACAATATCTTTTTACGCTAGTCGATTAAAATTATTGTGAGGTAAATTATAATTCTAGGCTGTTCTTCGGGAATATAAGTCCGGGTTATCGATTGGTTCATGTTCACCTTGATTTATCAAAAAACGGAACAAAAACTTGTAGGTATTTCTGTGGGAGACAGATTTATCTATTCTTGTAGATTTTTCTGTGTGAGACAGATTTGTTTATTAAAGTCTTCGACTTTGGGTTGTGGCAACTCTTAGTTGTGGGTGAGATCAGCTAAGGGAATCAAGTGCGTAGTATCCTGCTGGGATCAGAGACGTAAGGAGCGCAACTGTACCTTGGATCAATGTGAGATTGATTGGGGTTCAACTACAGTCCAGACCAAAGTTAGTTTGTAGTAGGCTAGTGTTTGTAGCGGCTTAATACAGTATGTGTGTTCAATCTGGACTAGGTCCCGGGGGTTTTCTGCATTTTCGGTTTCCTCGTTAACATAACTTATGGTGTCCGTGTTATTTATTTTCCGCATTATATTTTGTTATATAATTGAAATATCACAGGTTGTGTGTTGAATCCATCAATTGGGAAATCCGACCTTTGGTTGTTGATTGAAATTGATTGATACTTGAACATTGGTCTTTGGTACCGTTCAAGTTAATTTCTCTTGTATTCAATTAAACTCGCTGATTTCTATTTTCTTGAGTACGAATTGAATCGAGAATTTGAGATATAACTCTTTGATATACTTTTATTAAGATTGAGTCTGACTGTCTAGTTAATTCTCTTAAAAGTATCTTGGAGTTAGTCCATACAGATTGCTAAGCGAATTATTGGGTGAGGTTGTTGTACCCCCACTTTTTCAGAACCTTTACTAACTTTACGTTATTCAAATTAGTGTTTATCAAACTATTTAAAATATGTGTTTATCCACTTTTCTAGGTAATATTTTATATACAATCTAATATATGAACATTCTGGATTTCCTTTAATGCGATCTTCCTAATTTAACCTTCTTATAAAATCAACTAGTTTTCTATATAGTAAAAACTTCATATATTGATACTCTGTATATTATATAACCTCTATATATTGATAAAAAATTATAGTCCCAACTTATAACAGTTATAAATAATAATAAACTCTGTATTTTAATATTAGTGATCTTTTCCAGTCCCGCCTTAACGAGTTTACCTCCATAACAATCATCATTATCTTGGAGAAGCATAGATCTTATTATATTAAATTTATAATGAAGTAGAAGTAAAATACTTATCTATAGTTGTTTTAGAAGAAGAGGTAATTTTTTGGATTGTTACCGAATCTTCTGATTTACCTAGAAATGTACTATTTATAATTATAGAAAACATCGAAAAAAATTTAATGGTCGTACAAGTTCATAGATACATACATGTATTTGTATATTGGAATTATAATGTATGTACACCATCCAATAGCATTTACATACGTGAATTAGTAAAATTCCACATTCTCTTGGTATACGTATTTATCGTATTAAACTATTAATACAGGGAATTTTTATTGTATTTGTCATTAATATTTATATTTTGTTTATTGAAAAATCTTTTTCTAGTATGTGGTTCAACATATTTTGTCAAAAACAAACAAACAAACGAATTTGTCTCGCACTTTAATAAATATCGCAAAATATAGAGAATATCGAAGTGTAGTGCTTTTTCGTTTTAGTTAATTAGTTAATTTGTCGTGACATTATACTTCTTTTTCCCTTCGAAAGATATAAATTGATTCACGTAAAAATATGTTTGAGCATTGCTCGGTTGAACCCTCCAAGCGTTGGTATGTCAAGGAATTAGTTGCATATTTTAATTTCAAAACATAAAGTCGCTTGATTAGATTACTAGAGTCAACTTCTTAGGTTAGATTAGGAAGTCTAGAAATGTTGAGACATACAAGTATTACTTTGAATAATCTAACTATAAGTAGACTTATCTGGTACAATTCCACAACTCTTATACTTACGAAACACATCTATTCCAAGCTTAGCATAGGGTGAAAAATATCTGGAGCAGCCCAATATGTAAGAGTTACAGATACGCAATCGTCTATTCTTCACACTTTCAAAGAGCCTTACTGATAGACGCATTATTGTGTCTAATATGTCTCAATTGTATATATTGTTAGTGTTCGATTTTGTATTTATTTTGTTATTTTATGTCTTTGTAGGTATTTTTAGAGAAATAAACTCTTGCGGCGAAACTGGCTCGAAAAGTGGTGTTTTACACCCCAGGATAGAGTACTAAAGGCACCCCAGAAATGCACCGGAAGCACCTCAAAAATGTGTCGGAGGAACCCCGGAAAAATTACTATCTATGCCCAAAAATTACTATTTGCACCCTATAAGACAAGTGCTAAAGGGACACCCGTGCAGGATTAGGGGGAGGACATGTTCTTCTCAAATTCAAAAAAATATTTTTGGCGGGAAAATATTCCCTTTCACTGGAAGAATTTCAATCGGATGTTTGGACGTGATTTAGTGAGATTCAATCCCTGAAACTTAGTGGGTAGACGTGATATGACTATAGAAAGCTAGTATGGGTGATTTTATCGATCAAATTTGGCTGGATAACTTGTTTTAATGCAAACAGGGAGTTGGAAGAAAAATATGAGCTTGCACGAGTTGTGAGAAATTTAAACGTGTACTGCACGTGTTTGGAAGACTCAATAGATATCCTGGAGCGTGAAGAAGGTATAAAATGAAATAAATACAGCTGCATGCGCGTGGAAGATCAAAAAATGGAAATTATTGCCGTGAGAATAAAAATAATAAAGAGAAGATTTTTTGAAGTTATGGAGGAGATTCGATGCATCTTTCGGGTATAAATAGATTACCCACGTCATATAGAAGGGGTGTCGAGAGTTTGGGGTCGAGAGGAGAGATCAGGAGGCGTGAATCAAGAGTTTTCAGAACTCTGTTGTTGCTGCTGCTACTGCTCGTGAAGAACAGGGAAACAGCGACGGTTTCTTCAACTGGTTGTAACAGTTTCTTCTACTGGTTTGCAACATTTATCTTCGTTGTAACAGTTTCTTCAATTGGTTTGCAACATTTATCTTCATTGTAACAGTTTCTTCATCCTCTTCTGCAACATTTATCTTCAGATTTGTAACGATTATCTTCATCATAACAGTTGAGAGTTTAAACAGTCGGTCTATAACGCACCTGTGCTGTTGCAGATTTCCTGTTTCATTATTTTCTCTTCTTGTAAACACTTTTTGAGCCATGAATACATATTTTGAGTGTGTTTTCGACATGATGAGTTAAACCCCAACACTGGGACGACAGAGGAGGCCGAACTTCATACATGGGTAAATTTGTTTTATTCTTTTTTATGACTTTTGCACTAAAATTAATTGAAATACGATTTGATTAAATTGGTTGTCATTTGATTAGATGGGTCATGCTTAGCTTAGGTGATTTGATGTCCCATGCTTAACATTTACAATAAATGTTTTGAGAATCTACCTTGGCAAAAATAGAGTCCATGTTTATATTTCTTGAGCTAAAATTGTTGAGAATAAATAAGTGAGCCTTATATTATAAAGATTGGCTAAATCCTTAGTCCCAGTACCTCTCGCCCATTGTTAAATATCTTTGTATATATTTATTTAGTATTTTTAAAAACTTTAATCTCTACAAATCCGAGTGAACGACAACCTCATTTCTTACCACTATCTAAAATTCGATCACTTACCATATTCTATGGATGTCCAGTAGCTCCATATGATATTATTAGTTGTGCTAAAATGATTTCATGATTCACATACTCTTGTACAATCCCAAGTGAATAAATTGCTTTAATTCGTTTGAGTAATCTGAATAGACAAACTCCAATATACTTTCAAGAGAATCAACTAGACAGTCATACTCAATCTATAGAAAAGTATATCAAAGAGTTTTATATCTCTATCTCTTAATTCAATCCGCAATCAGCAAATAGGAATTTACGAGCCCGATTGAATATAAGAGAAATAACTTGAACGGTACCAAAGACCAATGTTCAAGTGTCAATCAATTTATATCAACAACCAAAGGTTGGATTATCTAATTGATTGATCTTAATGCACAACCTGTGATATTTCTATTATATAACAAAATATAATGCGGAAAAGAAATAACACAGACACCAGAAATTTTGTTAACGGGGAAACCGCAAATGCAGAAAAGCCCCGAGACCTAGTGATAGACGCATTTATGTGTCTATTTTCATCTCTATTGTATATATTGTTAGTACCCATTTTTGTACTAATTTTGGTATTTTATCTCTTTGTAGGTGTTTTTGGAGAAATAGGCTTTGGCGGCAAAATTGGCTCGAAAAGTTGTTAAAGGCTCCTGGGAGGACACTTGCTATTCGGACTCTCATTTTGGATAAGGGGTAACCCATTTCCAAGCAGCTGCTAAGCACAGACCGGCACTGGATAGGGGGAGGTCACTTTTCTTATCAAATTTTCAAAACAAAAAAATGGCGGGAAAAACTTTTACAGAAAACAGAATTTTCTGTTTGGATTTTGATGATTTTTAAGAAGATTCAAGGGCTGATTTTCGTTGGATTAACCCTGTTAAGGATAAACAAGTATGGTATGAGCTGTAGAATCGATTAAACAGGGATAGAAATCCGTGTTGGAGCAAAACAGGGAGAATTCACGATTTGAGTTGTTTTCGGTTTACAAAAGAATTTGTGAAGAGTTTACGGCAAGATTGGAGTGTATGGAGTCCTTATTCAGTCCTGAGAGAGTTTGAGAGAGTTTGGAAACCAAGTTAACGCGTAAAAAGAAGATTAAAATCCCGTAACGTGCGGTGAAGAAAAAACGAAAAGATTTGGATTAACTCGAGTAATTTTGGGGTTTGGTGGATATATATATGTTGATTCGAGTCATATTTAGGAGGACGAACAATTTGGGGGAGTTTGGAGAAGTTTAGAGCTATAGAGAAGCGAGAAAAAAATCAACAGAGTCGAGTTCAGAAACTTTCCTGCTGCTGCTGCGAAGAAGAAGACGAAGAACATTAGACCCTCAGAGTCAGTCGCATACGCAGACTTATTTTCAGTGACAACGAGGTACGGTCGCATCTTCCTGCAGTCACAGAAGCTCTTCAGCAACAACTCGGACTTCTGTTTTAGACCTTCAGCAACTACAGAATCCGCTGCTTAGCACTTTTCACTCTTTTAATCAACTTTTGAACACCAAATATGTATTTTGAGCAAGTGGTTAATATGAGGAGCTAAACCCCTTAGCCGAGGCGACGGAGGAAGCCATTGTTCCATGAAAAGTGGTATAGTTCTATTTTAATTATTTATTGAAATTATTTTACATGATTATTTGCATAGAACTTAAAAGAAAAATTGGTTTTTATTGAGTAGTTGTGAAGTGTTTTGATGGGACATGCTTGGTTTTAATACTTTTGATGTTTCATGCTTCGTGCTTACAATTATTACTTCAAAAATCTATTAAAGGCAAATACTAGAATCACTTTAAAGAAAATATTGCATGAATATTGTTTAGAGTTTATCACTTAATTGGTCAATGGTGGAATCCAGAGTCTCGGTATTTTCTTATTATTGTTAAAACAACTCTATTTAATTTTCGAAAATCCTTCACAAGTTCGAGCAACGAACCTTTTTACCACTACAACTATAAAACGACATCACCTAGTCCAGCTCTGAAAACCACACTGTATTAAGACGCTACAGATACTAGCCTACTACCAATGAACTTCGGACAGGAATGTAGTATAGCCATAATCTATCTCACACTGATCAAGGTACAGTTGCGTTCCTTACGTCTCTGAACCCCAGCAGGATTCTACGCACTTGATTCCCTTAGATGATCTCACCCACAACTAAGAGTAGCAACGACCCAAAGTCGAAGACTTGATAAACAAATCTGTCTCACACAGAAAAGCCTATTGGAATAGATAAATCTGTCTCCCACAGAAATACCTACGAGTTTTGTTCCATATTTTGACAAATCAAGGTGCACATGAACCAATTGATAACCCGGACTTATATTCCCGAAGAACAGCCTAGTATTATCAATCACCTCACAGTAATCTTAATCATATGGTAGCGAAACAAGATATTGTGGAATCACAAACGATGAGACCAAGATGTTTGTGACTACTTTTAATCTTACCTATCGGAGATAAATCTCGAGCAAATCTTAGCAAAGATAATACTCAATCATGATAGAACAAGTAAGATCGGAACACGCAACAATAGAGAAAATAGTTGGGTCTGGCTTCACAATTCCAATGAAGTCTTTAAGTCGTTAACCTACAGGGTTTCGTGAAAAACCTAAGGTTATAGGAGAATTGACTCTAGTCGCAACTAGTATCACACAACAGGTGTGGGGATTAGGTTTCCCAGTTGCTAGAGTTCTCTTTTATATAGTTTTCAAATCAGGGTTTGCAATCTAAGTTACCTTGGTAACAAAGCATTCAATATTCACCGTTAGATGAAAACCTGATTAGATACAAGCTAATATATTTCAACCATTAGATCGAACTTAGCTTGTTATACACAAATGAAATGTACCCTCATTTAGGTTTAAGTAACCATACCTAAACGTGTACACTAGGTTGGCTCAACAGTAGTATATGGAGGTTAGCTATATGAACACTCTCATATCATCCTTATTCATCTTAACCACAACTAGCTAGTTCAAATGACTCAAATGAAACTAGTTAAAGAGTTGTTCAATTGCTATATTCTCATAGAAGTATACAAGAACACAATTGAAGCAAAATCGGTTTGATTCACTCGAATCAATTCATGAACATTATAGCCACGGTTTGCAAAGAATGCGTTCATTATTATATAAATTTATTTGTTCATGTCACAACCGATTTTAGAACTTTAACCACTCAAGTATGCAAACTGGTACGCATACTTGAAGTAGACGGACCAAGTTTGGTTTTCGCCAGTACGCGAACGGGTACGCATACCTCCAAACCCAGCAGAATTTTCCGGACATGAACCTTACGCCAGTATGCTTACGGGTACGCGTACTTAGGTTCCCGGACTTCTCAAACCAACAGGTACACATACGGGTATCCATACTATGGTTCCCGGACATGGATCACATATAATCAAGAGTGCATAACATGTTTATAATCCAATGTTGGTCAAGTGTTATAAACTCTATTTCAACCATTGAAACATTCTTAGAGGATGACAATAGTCGATTTCACACACTATTAGCATCAAAGAAATTTTCAAGTTATTGAAATAATCATAACGAAACATTCCGAGTCTACACCAAATGATTGTATCACACAAACCATGTAAGATGTTACTCGGCGATTTTCACATGATCATTTTTTGACTTTCGTCAAGAATATAAGATGAACTTGGTTGAAGCGAAAGCTTACCAGCATATATTTCGAGAAATATGTAAGCGAGTTAAACTCAGCTCCAAATCTCAAATGTGCATAATCGAAAACTATCGTAATACGACTTTTGTCTCAATATAGGAGATAGAGTAGAAATATACTTTCCAAGTGATAGATGAGTTTTAGTCTCCACATATATTTTGTTGATGAAGTTTCACAAGCTCTCCTTAGTAGTTCTTCGTATTCAAATGATTAACGCCGTGAAGTCTAATGCTCAACTACACAATCTATCCTAGTCCGAGACATTACTATAAGTAGACTAGAAATCAAGACTTATAGTTTTGATCACTAACATTGACAAACAAGCTTGAGATAACAACACTTGCGAGTTCGACTGAGAAGTGCTCTAACAATATCATCCTTCTACTTGAGGTTAGTAACACAAGACTTGACTTGTTTCCATTTCTCTACGTTACTTTCAAGTCGTTTAGATTGAATAATAACATGCGAAGTTATATATATGAAACTCTAGTATTAGAGACTTAATCATCTTATTGTGATCAAAGTGTCAAGGAAGAATATACAAGTTGTTTCACAACTTATATATATTGAATTACGAAGTATAATACTTATCTTTTGAACTTCATAATTCCGATATGGACACTACCTTTGTAACTTGTTACTAAATTGTGTAATGAACTTAGGATTGATTTCATGCATGGAACACTATGTTTGATCACATGAGTTTAAGGAAGTAGACATACAAAACTTGTTTCGTAGTTGAAATAAATCAATTAGATTGGTAATTTGATTCCTATTGGGGATCTATAGCAGGTCCGATCCTTATTGGGGGATCTCTAGCAGGACCGATCCCTACCTGTTTGGGATCTATAGTAGACTGATCCCCATGGCGAAACCGATTTCCTATATCACGTATACTTTAGGGTTTGTGTGGTTTTGGAAGTTGGGTTTGCGAATTATGAAACTTCAGGATGTCGACATTGTGAGAAATTTGAATATGTGTAAAATATTATCTTTTATTGTTTAAAGATATTCCTTGATACTTAAGGTGAGATCCCAAACCGAAATGTTTGAGAATCTTTTTGTTAAGATTTTCGGATTTATATGTTTTATTTTTCCAGCAAGTAAAACATATCTCTGCAAGATATATTAGTAAAGTATACTTGTATACCGGATAATATTGAGTTGCCATCCAAGAAGGATTTCGGTACTACGGATGTTGGTTGGAATTAGACAAAGCCGAAAATAGGTGCTTATTGCATATCTTGAGAATATTTTCGGTTATGGAAATTCCTTGGCGTCCAAACTATCTTGGTTTATAAATAGTGAAGTTTTTTCTTCTTACAAACTTATCCTAAGGCATGCACTTCATTATGTAGTCACTGTTGTAGCCGACTAATAATACTACTTGTAATACTATATTGGAGAGGAGAGTAACCTAATTACGCAGAATCTCTTACGTCTTAAAGACTTATATGGGACCAAGAAGCGTCTAGATAGTACTGTTGGTAGCAAAGTAGAATTTGCACTGCTATTTTAGTTTTCGATTATTGATTTGATTGACTAACGGTTGTTAAATCTTGATTGCACCTAGTTTGTTTATTCTGACAACATTCTCTTCTGATATAAGGTCACTCAAAATCGATCAAGGGATTAACGATAGTTCAGATCTTTTTTTAGATCTAACGGTAGGTTTATGATCATTCATTGTTAACAGACTCCGTTCTGTGCGTGATCGATCATATATTAGAAACAAGTGTGTTTGCGCGGGTACTTTGAAGACATTGAAGACTTTGAAGACAAGTAGATTTCTTATTGTTTATGATATTTGTGATTTACTTTGTGCACACACTTGATCGGCTGGTGATAAGCACGTAAGTGTGACGCATTTTCACCCATAACTACATTATCTAGGACTCATTTTATTTCTAATAAAGTTGTTTTAAGTCTTTTCTAGGGAGTAAGCTCTTGCGGCAAAATTGGCTCGAAAAGTGGTGTTTTACACCCCAGGATAGAGTACTAAAGGCACCCCAGAAATGCACCGGAAGCACCCCAAAAATGTGTCGGAGGAACCCCGGAAAAATTACTATCTACGCCCAAAAATTACTATTTGCACCCCATAAGACAAGTGCTAAAGAGACACCCGTGCAGGATTAGGGGGAGGACATCTTCTTCTCAAATTCAAAAAATGAATTTTGGCGGGAAAACGTTTCTCTTCACTGGCAGAATTTCGATCGGATGTTTCGACGTGATTTAGTGAGATTCAATCCCTGAAACTTAGTGGGTAGACGTGATATGACTATAGAAAGCTGGTATGGGTGTTGTTTCCGATCAAATTTGGCTTAATAACGTGTTTCAATCCAAAACAGTGGACACAAGTTTTCACGGGTTCAAGTGAATTTGACACGAGTTTGAGGCGTGTAATGCATGAGTTTCGAGTGTGTTGCACTACAGAGATGCGTGAAGAAGATAAATAAGGAAGGTTGACAGCTGAGAACGCGTGGAAGATCAAAAAATGGAAATTTTGGCCTTGGAGAATAATATTGATAAATGAAGATTATTTGGGAGATATGACCGGATTAAAGGAGGATTATGAGTATAAATAGATTGCTCCAGGTACAAGGAATGGGTGTCGAGAGTTTGGGGAGCTTAGGAGAGCCAGAGAAGAAGAAATCACGAGTTGCAGAAACTCGGGTTCTGCTGCTGCTACTGCAGAACTGAAGAACATGAAGAACAAAAGCCTGTAAAGGAAAGTCGTTGAAAACTGTCGCTTAAATGCGACAGTTCCCAACTCCTTTACAGCGACCGCGGAACAGATTCTACAACACTTATCTTGTATCGTTCATTTTGTGACGATTTTTGTGCGTCGCAAATTACCGTTTTTCACTATTTTCTCCGTTTTCACCATTGTAAACAATTTTTGAGCAAATAAAAAATATTTTGAGAGTGTCTATAATATGAGGAGCTAAACCCCAACACTGGGATGACGGAGGAGGACGAACTTCATTTATGGGTAAAAATTTTTTATTCTTTTTTATGACTTTTGCACTAAAATTAATTGAAATATGATTTGATTAAATTGGTTGTCATTTGATTAGATGGGTCATGCTTAGCTTAGGTGATTTGATGTCCCATGCTTAACATTTACAATCAATGTTTTGAGAATCTACCTTGGCAAAAATAGAGTCCATGTTTATATTTCTTGAGCTAAAATTGTTGAGAATAAATAAGTGAACCTTATGTTATGAAGATTGGCTAAATCCTTAGTCCCAGTACTTCTTGCACCAATTGTGATATTATTGTATATTTTTATTAAATTTAAAAACTCGAATCTTCACAAGTCTTAGAGTTCGAATCCTATTTACCACTACTACAACAAAGTTGAAATCACATCAGCTGGGATCTGACTAAGTGTTGTTTATATTTTGATAGACATCTTATTGCTAGTCAATAGATCGACAATCTATTATTTGGTGGTATTCTTTAGTATCTGAATCTGATAGTTTGTAGACCTAGATCTGGTTATCTTGATAATCTAGATCTTGGTTGATTTGGCCGAACAAATGAGTTTATTAGATTACACGAAAAAGTCTTTGTTGAACTCAGCATAAATCTCTGATTTATTTCTTGAGACTGATAGAGCAGTTACTAAAAACAAATTATTCCTATATTGTTTCGGAAGACGATACAAAAGAGTTGAGTGCTTGAAATCTTCACAAGCAGGTGAAGCAACTTAAGGTAATGGACTCTATCTTAGGATTCAAATGTGTTGTCTAGATTGGTTGTAGGCGCAGGATACTGAGGAAACTAGGGGTAATTTACTTGGTCTCAACTATACGAAGTTTGTAGTGGTCTTTGTATATCGACTTTATTCTGAGAGTATTCAAAACTAGACTAGGTCCCGGGGTTTTCCTGCATTTGCGCTTTCCTCGTTAACAAATCTTGTTGTGTGCTTTTACTTTACTTTTCGCATTATAATTATTATTTAGTTATAATAAAGTAATTGCACTTGTACGTTAACCAAAACACTTGGGTTGATCCCTATAGATAGGTTCAGTTTCCATACAGATTCTATATACCAAGTGTATATCTTGTGGTTGATATCTTTTTGACAGTTTCTGATCACGCAAGGTATCTATCATATATGTTGATATCGAAAAGATTATGGTGTACCCTTGTCATTTCAAAAGTATATATCCAAATTATTTAATACATAAAACTTTTATTCAAAAGAAAGTGCATATTGATTTATACTTCACATTTTCTTTGACTAAAAGGTCAATTTCTTTTATACACCTAAAGTAATTGATAGATAAGAATCCTTTCTTAGATATAAATTAAACCTACTTCTTATTTTAACCGACTTGTATTTTTTAAAGGTAAGATTGGTTTCATGCAAGTTTTAAAAACTTAAATGGATCTTAATTTAAAATTGCGTGTAAATGATAATTGAAAGAATATATTTATGTAGAGACTAGAAGATTTTTAGGTGTATAGATGCTTATTGCCTCAATGTTTTCACTTTTTTCTTCTTATTAGTCTTTTCTTTTTTCATCCTAAACTTATAGGATACACGTCGAAAGTATATTTTGACTCTTGCTAGAGCTAAGGTGCACAATCGACTTAGTTTGTTTAAGCTGCAATCCTTAAACCCAAAATTATTTGCATTTTTGTTGACAATAAGTATTATGGACAGTTACAATTACACATGTTTGCCATTTCTTGATAAGATTTTGATCGAGGAGCTATGTTAATGGCCGTAAACAATAACCACGGGATAACAATGTCGGGTGATGGACGCGTACTTAGTAAGTCAAAGAAAGTGCGAGACTATGAAAATCCAAGTAAAAAACAATTTTTAATTGAGCGATTGATTTTATAAATGGTAAATTGTGGTGTTATAAGTCTCGTATTGTGCTCGTACTTGGAAAGAATATTTAGCACAGTAAAACAAAATAAATTATTAAAAAATTAGGTTCAATTACAATATAATTTATACTTTATAAAAAAAATTGGTAGCAAAACCGTGAGATAATGTAAAAGTAACCACGTCAAGGGTTCCTCCTTCATTTGTATGACAATCCAAATTTGTGCTCCCCAAAAAACTAGGGTACACAAGTAACCCTACTTTGCACTCTTTGTATTAGGTTAAGATATTATGAAGGCATCATATGTTTTTTAACAGTACCTAAAAGTTATGCAGTTATTACAACAGTCTAAATGTCTTAGATACTATGTATCAAATTAGTCGGTTATGCAATTTATTGCATTATAATATATTTATTTTCTAATTATTAATTTTTCAATAAATTAACATATTTTTAAGTTTGTTAGAGCATCGCTTGGCCAAATTCACAAGTTTTAGTATGTCAAGATTGTTGTCAATTTTAGTTTATTGAAACTATGTCTTGATTTATAGTCTACTAAAGTCGGTCTTGATGCAGTTTTAATTGTGGTAAGAAAAGATTTGTTGCTCGTACTCATTTTAAAGATTTGGTTTTTGATTACTAAAAGAAAATACTAAGACAAATGATTTTGTTTACCAAGGAGAGATGAATCTAGGGTTTTGGATTCCACTACTTCTAATGTATGTAAACTCAATAATTAAACCTTTGATATAATACTCCTAATTTACTCAAAACAATTTTGAACTCAATCTCGTGCTTTGGAAGAAATAACGTTACACGCACTTTTTATGACTCTCGTCGCTATTCTAAGGCCTAACTTTCCTTCACTTATAAAAGATCGATAGCTAAACTACCTAAAACAATTATTATGAAGCATGTAAAGAAGAGGAAAAAATTAATAATTTTAAAGCACAAAAATGGTGTAAATATGTCATAGAAAATAATTACTAAGAATTACTCATCAAAAATAGTTTCTTCCAAAACCCTAGAAAAGATATTTAGCTACTCATGAATCGAAAAATAGAGAAATATGTAATTATTCATTGTATTCAAAAAGTAATTAAAATAGCTTACAATGATTTCCAGTCGCTAAAGATGTTTAACCACTAAGCAGTTGCAATAGTTCAGTTGCGAAAGACCTAATGCAACCAAAACAGTATACGACACAGTGCTTCTGTGGTTGATTAATGCAGATTCTGGGACTGTTTCTGACAACCCAATGTTCTTCGTGTTCTTCATTGAGCAGCAGCAGGAATACTTTCTGGAACTTTGTGATTTCTCGATTCTAAGCCTATATTTCTTCTCCAAACTATTCGTCCTCCCCCTTCTTTTCTCTTCACCCAGCAACCTATTTATACCTATAACACCTCCAAATCTCTCGAGTAAATGCAAAATATTTTTGATTATCTTCCTCGGCTATTCACGGAATAATTTCCTGTTTAATCTTCTTCACGTTGCCAACAACTGTTAACTCTCCTTTTTTTGTATCTCCTCTACGATTCTGTTTCAGCTTAACGCACTCCAAACACATCTAAAACTCACTGCAACACACGTACTCCCGTGAAAATGTCCCACTCCTCTGTTTTGCCAAAACTTCATGGATAACTCGATTTCTTCAATTCCAAGTCCATTACCAAGCCTGTTTGATCGAAACAGGCCTAACCCAACCCGAAACCATGAGAAAGTCCAATAGAAAACTCGTCCAAATCATAACCAGGTGACTTCGCCGGAGAAGATGAACAATCCCGACCAAAATCCTGTTTTCCTCCCAACCGTCGATCTAGTCAATTCTAATCAAAACGAACACCCATAGAATGTCTGTTTAGCTGAATCAAGTCATCCATATCAATTCCAATGATTTAGTCACGCTTAACACCTTCAATTTTAAAACCCTAAATTTGAACCATCTTTGTTTTTCAACGATCCGGGGGTCCCTTTAGCAGCTGCCCTTGGGTGCTTTTAGTAATTTTGGATGTATATTTATAACTTTTCTGGGGTTTTTCAACACACTTCTGGGGGTGCCCTTATCCAAAGTTGGGGTGCCTTTCACACTTTTCTAGGTGCCTTTCACACTTTTCTGGGTGCCTTTAGCAGTTTTTCGAGCCGATTTCTCCAAAAATGCCTACACACATAAAACACCATAATAAGTACAAAAATGAGCACCAACAATATATAAAATTAAGACAAATTAGACACATAAATGTGTCTAGCAAGTCTCGGACTAGGAATAAAGCATAGTAGTTGAGTATCAGAATTCACCAATACACCTTGAAGATTAAAGATTACAAAACTACGAATTCAACGTAAACTTCATCAACATAGGTATGTGAAGACTGACTATCCTATTCACTCAAATTATCTACCATTTTAAATAATAAAGAAAGTCATGCGACTTTAGTATAATGATAAACATTGCAAAGAAGAATGCAAGCAATAAGGAATAGTCAAGTTAGTTCTTGAAGTTCACAAATTGTTTTACCATTTCACAAACTTGAACTTATATAAAGATTTGATTAAATAGCCTCAACTAACTCGCATGCACGAACTAATTTGCTTAGTTTGAGAACTAGTCGATTTTGAGATAGTCTTGGAAATTACACGAATTGATTTACGTAGTTTGCGAACTGGTTGATTTTGAACGTTTACTATACACCTTTTATTTTAAAGTACACAAACTGTTTTAGGCAGTTCACGAACTTGTCAATCTAAAAGGATCTTAAGTTGCAAGACGACTTTTTAGTTCACTTTGACAGTTCACAAATTGACTTCGTCCTGTGATAATTCAAGCTTGTATATTCTAGAACTACTTAACTGTCCGGGTTACTAGGTTACTACATGGATATTGGCTTTGACGTCCATGTAAAACTTGTCTTCATATCAGGTATCAAATCTGTATTGTTGGTCTGTGTTACTGATTGTGACAAGTTTTTCCATGCAAATTTTCGAATAAAAAGTTTGTGGTGTACTTGGCACCCACTCTATTTCAAAGTTAAAATAATTAAGATAGTTACAAAAAAATTCATACTATATAATTTATATTGTAGGTTGATGTTCCTTAACACCCTCGACTAATCCCCAGTCGTCATCATATCCAAGTTTAAGTATGGGTTCCTGGAAACTTTGTTAACAAGAGGTTGTTGTGGTTAGAGCTTATTTTTTCCAATGATCCAACGGTTTCAAACATTTTTCAATTAAAGATCAAACTGATATCAACTTGCAAACTAAGGTCTTCGTGGTTGTATTTATTTTTTATTTTTCGATAAAATTTGGGGGTTGTATCTAAGGGTTCGTAACTTTGTATTATATAGTTACTCGAGAAATTTACCTTGTTGTTAATGTAACCAAGAAGAAATATTTTAAAAGAAAGCCACACTCTTACCGACTTCATACTTCGAATTGGTCATACGCATCTTGCTTTGGATGCTCTACCAGACACTAAAAAGTGATTGAATAGTCCATATATCTTTTTTGTTAAAATTTTATACGCAAAAGATGGTGTTGATGAATTTTCTTACACTTTATCTACTTGATGTGGTGTACAACTCATGGAGCTCAATACTCTCGAGTCACTGCAGCATAAAGGAATAAAGATATATTATCTTTGTGTACTTTGCGGTGATGACGAAGTATCTTAAGGTCACATTATATTTCATTGTAACGTTGCATTTCAAATTTTGATAAATATGGTACCTGCCAAAATGAGCATGTACTTCTCGACTCATCCTCAACTTTCAGGTATTTACCGGTAAAATTATTTGAGAGCTGATCTCACCAGCTATAGCGAAAGGAACTGCGGCATCTTTAAAGTAAATATATCTTAAAACCTTAGTTTTGGCTTGGGTAGTTGCCGATGGAAATTATGTTCGCTTGAACTTTGCAAGTCCAGTGCTTGGGAGCTTAATTTTTTTAGTAATTTTTTTCCTACCTTCGGTAGACATATTCCTCCTTTTAAATATATTCTTCTCTTTAAAGAAAAAAAATTAAAAATTAAATGGGAATATATATGATAGAGGAAGGATCCCTTCATACTTTTATTCTCACACTATCTCACATGTTGGATGTCATTTCTGTGAATAAAAACCAAACCGTAACGGATTTTAAACTAATATTTTGAGATTATGTTCCGCTTACCAAGTTCTACATGCCTACCAAAAATGAGCACATTCTGAAATATAAAGCCTCGCAATCTACCGGTCTTCATTTCGACGGCCAGAAATCCGCAGATTTTCAACGGCTCATTTTAGACGATGGCGTTATACATCTCGGAATATGCTCATTTTCGGTAAGAAAATAGAGCTATGTAATAGTAACATATCCCTAAAGTATTAGCTTCAAATCCGTTACGGTTTGGTTTAAATTCACAAAAGTGACGTCCAACGTGTGAGATACTATGATAATAAAAGTGTGAGGGAATCCGTTCTCTATATGAAATCCCATCAAGTTTGTTTTAAGTTGTAATTGTGCTTGTGCTGTGCAAGTTTGTCTTACTGGTTGATTTATATCAAAGCAAAATCGTTGGAAGTGTGAGGTCAAAGACCGTATAAATGATGAAAGCAATAGTGAATAAAAATTTGACTAATTTATTCACCAACTAATTCTGCACCTAAATCACCAAAACATGAAGTAATGTACGTGCCTCGTTTCTTATACTTCTTCCAACTTGTTGAAAATGTGCACACGTATCATCTTTTGTCTAGTTAACGTTGGAGTTGATTCGCTTATGTAATCAACCAGTATGCACATTACATCTGCCTTGGTCGTTGGTTTAGAACAAAAAATCCAATCATATTGTACGGCATGCAAAACTATAGGTTAGGTGATGATTTATTATGAATATTCTTCTCAGAAGGGGGGTTTAAAGGTCCATGTCTATCTATGACCTTCAACAACGACCCTAACCAAAATTTGTTGCACATTTAAATAGTTAAGGGGTACTTAAAAAGTATAATCGTAATTTGATTAAGTTCGAAAGAAAAGTAAAGCAACCAAGAAATTGACCATCAGGTCAAGCAGTAAACGACAGTGCCACACCAACCATCAAAACTGGTAGGCGGGGCACCTTGGCTAAGAAATTAGACAATAAAGTATGTTTGGAATTTATATATCGATTTTTTTTTATAAATTTGCCAACTGACTCGCATAATGCTCCACTTAGCTTTGAGCTCAGGGAGTGCTCAATTTCTGATTGGGTTGTTGTGATTATTGGTTAGAAATAGTTCCAATTGTTAGCATCTTACCTTTTTATACAAGAGAAAGGGGTGAAGAGGGGCAACACGCAACACTGGCCTGCTCTACCATCAAACAGAGATAAGATTTTAACTACCAAAAATAACAAGCAACAATACATGCAAGTTATTCAAAAAGAGCATATATGGGACGTGATGCCCATGGTACCCCCAAATCTGTGGAGAAATGGAGGTTCAAAAGAGCGCTAATTAACAAGTGCGCAAGTGCCTTACAGGCAACTTGATGAGTTAAACTCCTTGCAGGATATTCACACTAGTTTCTTGGTTGTTCCCTTTTCACTACTTAGATTGATACTTTTGTATTTGGGTTTGGTTTGTCCGGGAATTGTAGAGTCTATTTAATGAATTTTTACCTTTGCAGATGGAAAAAAAGAAAAGAAAGGATATTCACAGTATGCTGAATCAAGTCAACTACAGTGTGAAAAACCAACGCTAATTTAATTTATATCCCCATTGTATTCGAGAGTTACACTCACTGTTTTTGGTGGACGGAGATGATGCATAAACTTCGTTAGTAACGGTTTCCTGAGTATTTGCTATCATTATGCATATATATGGTCATGTCACTCTGGATTTCAACTCATTACAAAGTTCAAACCATGATTGATCACTTTCTAGAATCCAATAGCCACGAAACACAAGTATAGCCAACATGCTAATGCAACCTTTTAAGAGTTGGAAACCATCGTTTCATTTCGCTTTTGCTAAAAATAAATTGGATTGATATTTGAAACCTAACTTTGGATAATATTTCATTTACCTGCTAGCATAGAATGCAGATTAAAGTTTTCTCTATAATTCAAAGAAAAAATAAAAATTTAACGTATTGACTTTCTAGAGTACCACGTGCAATACTCTAATGGAGTTTTAGGTTTTGATCATCATTAAACATTCGAATAGGTTTCGAATCTTTAGATGGAATTACTTTTATCATGCTGCATTATTGGCTCCATTAGTTTCCCTCCCAAAGGATGATATTTTGCATTATCGGCTCCATTAGCTACCCCAGGGTAAAAAAAAATGCACTAGAAAATACAAAGAAATGTTTGTTTACAGCAGGAAAAACGACTTTAGTATGTACTTCACTACATCGTGCAACTGCAAGTGTTAATTTCTTCAGTTCCACCACCACCAACCTTGGATCCACAAAACTTCAAAAACCCCATACCCTTGTGGCCTTGCCAATAATGCATACCACAACTAACATCAACTTGTTTTGGTTTCGTACCAGCTGAAAATTTACAAGATACCTAGTACAAAATTTTGTTATTCACACAATGAAGACAAACATATCACATGCAATAACAATGGTGGTACCCAAAAAACTGACTGAAATTTAAGTAACATGTCTGTACATCCGATCATCAGTCATCACACATAGTAGTATCAAAAATCTCAATCTACATTTTCTCTTGGGGCCATCAAAATTTATCCTGAAACCAATAATGTACCGGCCAACAGAAAAGAAAGAAATACGCGTAAATCCGGGGAATGGCTCATTAACTTCCCTTCTGCTTTATCTTACACTCTTTACTCCTTGTCTCCCCCTCTTTAACTAATTTCAACCAAAAAAATCATAGAGAACCGCAGACTACAAATCTTTCGAAAAAATAAATTCAAATTAAAGTTTAATCTCTAAATGTACGTCCTTTTGGGTTAATTTAGCCTTGTAAATGAAAAAAATTTCACTATTAACGCATTTCTGTCCCTGCTTTTGAGTATCATGATGATGGAAAGAGTGACCTACCTACAACTACAACACTTAGTTCTCACCTCAAAAAAACCACTTCTTATTAAAAATATTTTTCTTTAATTTTTGTTTAATAAATTTAGTTTCTTTCAGTAGAATAATGCTTGTGTTGGTTCTTTCCGTTCCCTTCAAGTACGGATTAATGTGGTGGAAGAAGAAGAAAAATATGTCAAGAAGCCTTGATGAAACTAAAAGCCTGAACCCTGAAGTTAGTAAGTTACAATGACATCCTGCTAGTTTCTGGTTATTCTGTCTCATTCTTCATCTCTACCTCCTCTTTTAACTCTTCCTTTGAGTTCCTTCCTTCTATTAATCGTCATCATCGTCTAATTAATCAAACAAAAAATCATATTAGTGAATGTGGGTCCCAATTAAACCCCTCCTTCCCTTCAATATTTCTCATGTTTTGTTTTCTTGATAAGTGCATCGCATCTAACCAATTCCTTCTCTTCATAAGAGAGAAACTTGGAGAAAGAACTCAACCAGAAAAGAAAAAAATAAACAACCTCTCTGGGAATCTGGTGAGCGACTTAAGCAGTTCGCAGACAGCTGAGGGGTAGGCGGCAAAAATGAAGGCCAACAGTACGATGATCACAACAACAAACAACACAAAGCTGATTCTACTGCATCCATCGATTCATAAACAGGGAGGATCACAGCGTTTATGGTTACTAGCTTTCATATCTTTCTTCACATTTGCATTTCTCCTTACACTTCTCAATACCAGAGATTCTTACACAGGCAATATCAACAGTACCATAAGAACAGGAGGAATATCAACCAGAGCCTCTTCTCTTACATCTGAATCTTCAAATTTGCCAAAATCACTAGCTGATACTCTTCTTCATTACGCTTCTAAATCAAATGATACAGGAAAAATGACAGATTCGGAACTAAAATCAATTTCTCAAGTTCTGAATTCATGTCCGTCTCCTTGTAATTTCCTTATATTTGGTCTTACACATGAAACCCCTCTCTGGAAAGCTCTGAATTTCAAAGGTAGAACTGTTTTTGTTGATGAGAATGAATATTATGTATCCCATTATGAAAAGAATCATCCAGGTATTGAAGCATATGATGTTTCGTACACAACAAAGGTAAGTGAAATGAAACAACTTTTGATATCAACTAGAGAACAACTGAAGAATGAATGTAGACCGGTGCAGAATTTGCTGTTTTCAGAATGTAAACTAGGTATAAATGATTTGCCAAATTATATTTATGATGTGAGTTGGGATGTTATTTTAGTCGATGGTCCAAGAGGGTATTCTCCAACAGCTCCTGGTAGAATGTCTGCTGTTTTTACAGCAGGGGTTTTAGCAAGAAGTAAAAGAAACGGCGCCGGAGATATGAGGACTACTCATGTTTTTGTTCATGATGTGAACAGAGAGGTTGAAAGAGTGAGTAGTGATGAGTTTTTATGCAGAGAGAACTTGGTTGAATCAGTGGATGCACTTCGTCATTTCGCACTTGGAAGAATGGATTCTAAATCAACTCAGTTCTGCACTACTCAAAACCCAACTTCTCAGTCATCTTCTTGAGAATTGGAAAGGAGGATAAATTGTGATTATTGTTTGTTTTTTTTTACTTTACTTTACTTTGTATTAGTTTTTGTTTACATATATATGCGCCCGTTCTTGTAATTGAAATAGAGTTTCAAATTGGTCTTTCAAATTTCAAGATTTGTGTTTTAAGATCAATATTGATTAGAAATTGAGAAAAACATGATGATGTCGGTGACGAAGAAATGTACTACGAATTTGCTTGGTTCGTAAATCACAACTTTAAACTTTTTGATTTTTTTTTCCTTTTTTGTTATTCAACTTATTCTCTTGTTTTAATTGGATCACGTGAAAATGAAAACATGTCGGTGGAGGAGGAGGAGATGAGAATCGGATCACGTTATGGCTCGTCCTTGGAAAGCACCCACAACTGCAGGCCAGCCCAGGTTCAAGGGGGTGTGGGCACTGGGCAGTATGTAGTCAGTAGATGTGTCACACTCACACGTTGGGCATTTAAAATGTCACGCCTCTGGGTGTTCAATTTGCACAAGAGTGCATAAATTCGCTCCAGAATCCGGTGAAAGACGGCTCATCTATGTAGACCGATGTTCTTTTCTGTTTTTGCTAGGATTAAAATTGACTGTTTACTCATCGGGAAAAAAAGAAAGAAAAAAGAATGATTGTCTTGAAAATAACTCTGAAAATGTTAATTTCAGTGGAGTGTGTGGAGAGACTATTAGAAATTAACAAGTTTTAAAATGTGGCTATTGTCTCAAGAATTCTTCAACGATTTGCACTAGCCGCTAGCCAGCATGTGTCAATACCAGGTCGATCATTCAGAGAAATGTTGGTTCTGCTCATATGAGTTGCGTCACGCAAAACTAACGGCCCTAAAATTGCATAATTCACACCTTGCCAAGTGTATTTCAAAAAACACCAAGCCGGACACTATATTTGTTTTTTTCGATTTCTGCTTATTGTTGAATACACAGACAACAATTCTTGAGAGAGATCTGACTAATTCAGAAATCATATCTTATATCCAAATCCGAAGTCCATATCATTAGTCAGACTGCAGTAATATGCTGTATTTTGGGTACTTGATCGGGAGAGAAAAACAGACGGATAAAAGACAGAATTTAACCATACCACAGTAATAAGTGGAAAGCAAAATGGTTTCTGTATGGAATCTGTGGATTGACCATGTCCATAATTTGTAGGTCCTATTTGATTTTATCATCCACGCATCTAGAACTTTTCCAGTTCGGTCCCTCTGTCGTAAAAGAGAATTGTCCAGCGTACTGTAATTCTATCGTCAATGGAAAGGACCTTATCTTAGGTTCTAGCATGTCTCACTGTGTGTTGGAGTTTCAATTCTTACAAAAACCCTATTCAATGGACTACTTCTAGAAATGCAGAAGCTGGAAACACTCGACTAAGGCTGAAGAATTATAGCAGCAACCTCTGCCATGATCAAAGTTTCCCACCTTAAAGAATTGTGGGGAGAAATTTGTAGGAAAGTTAAAACAGTATATTGTTTGGACTGATGGATATATATCCAACATTTGTCAAAAATTTGATATGAATTCTCTAGATGAGTGCATCTCATATCAGGCTCAAGAAAGGTTAACTGACAGTGTGATAGACACCACAGAAACAGGTTTCACTCTCACTTGGTCCCGGCATTTAGCCAGGATGAGCATATACTTATTACATATCTGGTTTAGTCCAAGAATCCATTAATCCAGGAAACAACTAGTGTTGCTAGACATTTTTACTACATGCTCATATATGATGAGAAACCACTTATTCAAGACAAAATTGTTTGGAAGATGATGATAGTCTAAGGAAGCTCTTTTATGGTTTCAATTCCAACAAACACACACATATAAACCAGTTGCATATTAAAACATGAAATTCTATAATTCTGTCGAATTTTGCTTCTTTTTGCACTTCACTTATATGGCTATGGTTTCAAGAGAACCAGCATAATCAAATCGCAAGGCTCGAGTAAATGCACAATAGTACATGGAAAAGTATATAACAAGTTTGTACATGGAAAAGTATACAACAAGTTTAATCAAGGAAGTGAGAGCTTGGGTAAGGTCTGATTGCCGGCCATAAACATGTTCCGTAAGTAAGGTTCTAAAAAAACAAAAGCAAAAGCATGAAGTAAATTTCAACTACAAAAGTTCATGGACTAACATGTGAAGAAGTTCAATATCAGCAAAATCAGGGTTTGTTTCGTAGATCATAAAGATGCTCGTTCTGTAAATGAAAATGCATCACTGCAGACTATACTTGTCGATCAAACCTGCTACTTAGATTTGGATAGCGAAAAACTAAAAAGACAGTGCCTATCATGGTCACGGGTAACATGGAGGTTGTAATAAGCCAGCTGCCTAGTTAAGTTAGTGCCCAATGGACCAGGAGAATCTTACATTTAGTTTAAAAAAATAAAAATTCCCAGGGGCAAATGATACGACACACCTCACCTGGGTTTAAATCGCATCAGGATAGAAATACTTGGATGGGTCTGTTTGCTAGCTCTTAGCTTATCCAAAAAGTTGCTTGCCCTGCTTGTTTACGAATAGCTTACGATGATTAGTTGTGTCCCTTACTTCCTTTACTTGTCCATGTGCCTGATTCCATCAGATAGATTCTTCTCTGCCTTTCAGTGATAACTTGCTTAATGCCTGTGCCTGGATATTAGGATGTTCTTGCTCCCCTTCATAAATCCTAGGGTTAGGCGATACTAAACTCTCCAAGTAAGTTTCTACACTGCAATTTTGTCCCAAAAAGTCATGGATCTTGGAAACTTTAGATTTTTCGGGAACCGGGACCAGGTCATATGTAACCAAATTAGTATAGTACAAATAATTTCTCTGAACAGCGAATAAAAAATCACCATTCTTGAATTCCCATAGTAACTTACTATCGTAATAATCTACATGACCATGAGCATCCATTAAATCTTTAACTGGGATCTGCCCAACATACAATTTATTCCAGGATTCTCTCTTTTCGTAATCATTCATCACCCAAACTTCAAAAGTATGATAAGGATCATATACTATTAAACAAAGGCATCCTCCTAAAACACCCAACGTCTTGACCCTATTATGACTCTCAAGATGATTAAACTCTTCAACAATTTGTGTACTAATTGGAACTTCCCTGAAACTATCGCCTCCACAATCAAAAGAAACAATACGTTTAGAATTTCCACTAAAATCAGAACTGGCTGGATCTCGGCATGCTATCCAGTGAGGGGCTCCGTTAATAACTGTTGAAGCTTTACAAGAATCAGCATCTAGAATATAGGGAATGATGTCAGGTAAGGTTTTCCACGAATCCAATCCTAATGTATATACCTGAACTTCGGAACCATAATAAACCCGAAAAGGAGTCATAGTAAAGACTAGAACAACCTTCACAACCTTGTAATCATCGGTATTGCAATTATAACCAAGCCCGTATGTGACTGAGGCTTCTTTTCGGATTAATTTTTTATCATAAGCTTGTCCATACTTGACATTTAGAATTGATATTTCCTTGAACTCTTTGGTAGATGGGTTACAAAGACAAAGACTCTCCTCCAAATCATCTACAGACGCGTGCATATTTTTAAGGCATCTCAGCAAAATCAAACCGTTGCAAGAACCACTAGTTTCGATCCCTAAATATGGATACTTAACCAATTGAGATTTGAATGGAGAATCCATGTGGACATAGCTACCCTCAAATGCTGATGATGATGTGCTTTCTCTTAATAGCAAATTAAAATTACGTGAATTTGATATTGAGAAACAATTAAACTGCCCACTTTTCTTGCTGTGATTAAGATGTTCTTTAATAAAATGAGGGTCTTTGAACTTACTTTCCCAGTCTTTGCAAATGCATCGGAATCTACATATCGTCTTTACCGGTAACCTTGAAAGAATCTCATCCATAACACCGTCGGGGAATGCGCTCGACATTTTTGAAGTGCAAATTCAACGATTTGTTCTTATTCTGAAAAAATAAATCAAATGTTAAAATAGAAAAGAACACCGTTACTGCAATTTGGATGAGTATCACTATCAACATCCAAACTTGCCACTCAACATTCATTTCTAGAAATTGATAATGAGTTACTGTAATTTACAACAACGGACTCAAAACAAGCACTTTACAGATAGGAAATATTAATAAAACAACCTAACTAAGATGATATGTCAGCTGACAGTTTAAGTGTATATCAAATTATGATCAGTGATGGATGAATATGCTAGGTGGTAATATTTTTACGCATGCAAATCTTTATATGGACTTGAAATTGTATTTGCTAACAAGTTCAAATACAGTAGAAAGTTCATAAAATATGAAAGACCCAGTCATATTATTCGTAAACTGAAACCCAAAAACCACTGTACAAAAACTGTTGCTAGATGGGATTCTTTGTGCAAACCACCATGAGAGGGTGTTGTGATCGGCAATCTAAGATTTTACTGACTAGTAACTCCTACACATGGAAAATGGAACTAGAACCAAACCAACACTAGAATCAAGTCTTGGAACCAAAAGTAGTAGTTGCGGAAACTCGCTACACATACAAGGGCAAAACGCAACAAGCAGAGGTGTCGGCTATCAATACCACTCACATTACCGAAATTAGAAACCTTGACTTAGACAATCGACATTTTAATAGGAACTTCTGAATTGGAGTATATTTTAGTAATTTAAAGCAAAATCTGAATATCCTAGCGAAAAAATCTGTTAAGACTCATATATAAGGTTATTCAATCATGGGATGCTCTAGTTCCTCTAGTCCTCAGCTAGATAAAAAACCATGATTCTGTGACCAAATGGAGAGAGCTAGTATTTTCAACTACATATTTAATGAATCTAACAACGGATAAGCTTAAGACTGGATGATTAGTGGTCACACAAATAAACTAACAGATCAAATTGAAAAGCCATTGATAATCACTCATACATAAATAACCTAAAAATGATACAGAGGAACATATCGATAAACCCTAACACAAGCGAGAATAAAGAAGAGAAATACAGTGATACCTGAAGATTGCTCGCCTTAAGAACACCCAAATCTTCTCGACAACACCCTTAAAAACACCATTTGGAGCAGCAGGAGTACTACCAGTAGTGGTGAATGAATACCCAAATATTCTCTTGCAGCAAGTGACGGATAGGACTAATGTTTGATGCAGTTAGGGTTAGAATGTTCGAGCCATGGAAGATTTCCATCTATGGTCTTCTTCTTTTCAGAAATCGAATTGAGAAAGATGAAAGACCAGAAAACATTTCAATCTACGTTTTGTAAGATGGGGTAGGTGACTCATTTTACATGTTTTTCGAACTGCATCACTCGGTACGGCAGTTGAGGGGTGAGCATGGTCCGGTTACGGTCTCATCCGCATTCATTCCAATGTGTGCGGATTTCTGAAAATAATTTGAACTCTCAGGTAGGGGTGAGCAACGGACGGATGGATGCGAATTAGGGGTCACCCGTGTCCAATCCATCAAAGTTGCGGATTTGGAAAATTCAACCTTGTCCGGCCTAATCACCCGCGGATATGACATCTGCAGATCAGCTGGTGATACGGGCCAGATGCGGATTAATCACGGATATAGTAAAAAAAAATAAAAAATTGCAGATTTCAAAGTCCAAAAATATTTTTGCCGCATTTGGTTGCAAATGCTATTGTTCTGATAAGAAAGCTGTTGATGTTGATGAAAGCATTGGAGATAACCATAGTAATTTTCCAAGCCTCTTTGAAAACAAACGATTTGATTCTACTAAAGTCAACAGCAAAGCTTTCAGAAAACTGCCAACGAAAGTTAAGCAGCTACCAATTGAAGAATGCTGGATTGAAGAATGTCGTAAAAGAACAGGACAAAGAAGAGAATGAACCACGAACGTCTTTGGATGTGTTCAGGTCTCCTATCTTCAACAAGGAAGAGAACACGTTAAACCTTCAAAGTAAGTTAACCTTGTTAAATTGGGGTGACAGTAGTTTCGGAGCAGAGAGAATTCCAGCATTAATGACAAGCAAGTTCTGACTTATTTGAGATCAAGAGCTTATCAGCTCACGGTAGCCCCTCTTTTTTTATGTCTAGTCAAGAATCAGAACTTGTATTGCAGATTTGAAGTTCTTATCAGAACTTGGTCTTATGACTCACGAGGCTGTGGCTTACGGTACGGGTGAATCCACGGATTTCAAAGTCCTGCCGCAACCAAACCGCTAAAAGTGCGGATTTGAAATCCCACCTGTGTCCGACCCATAGCTCTTGCGGATTGGGTTTCACCCGTAATTTTGCGGACGGATATGGGTGAAATCCGCGGTTCCGGACTTTTTTCTCACCCCTACTCTCAGGGTGAGATCAAAAAAAGAACTCGTAGATGATCTTGTGACAGTCACTTAATTGTAGACTGCAGTCTGGATAAAGTGCTTTGGCATTGGTTTAGAAACCTCGTTTAATTGGGCCCCTAAGAAATAATTAGGGGCCCTAGATTTTTATCCCCACCCATGGGAGGTGGATAAGGGGTGTCTAGATTCAATGAAAAGACTAGATTACCCCAACCCTTAGGATTGCGACACGTGTCACCCTATTAATATTTATTTTTTCAATAATTTTATTTTTATTTTCCCCCCCTAAAATAATGGCTCTTCCAAGAAAATAACGACTCTTCATTAACAGTAACGACACTAAAGACTCGTTATTGTTTCAATGATGTCTCTGTAGAGTCGTTATTGTTCCAATTACGACTCTCCAATAACGACACTTTGCAGTCGCCATTGAAACAATAACGACTCTTTAGTGTCGTTAGCTAACAAGTTTATGGTTTAATAACAGTAACGACTCTACAATAACGACACTTCAATACCATGACGATTTTTCATGCAAATCTGGGAAAAAATCAAAAAAGAAAAAGGTTAAACACTAATTAAATAAGATTAACACTAATTAAATAAGATTAACACTAATTAAATAAGAGTAGATTAGCCATTACCTAAAATATTTGGATAAGGAGTTATTGAAATTAGGTTTGGGTGACCTTTTTTGTCCTCTAGTGTGAGGCCCTAATTAGTTTTTGGGGCCCCCAATTAAACCACGAAAAATCCTCTTCTTTTCATGATTGGCTTGGTAAATGGTTCAAGCCATCATTTTGCTAGATGGAATGTCACCTTTGCCACCATCTGTTGGTTTATCTGGAAAGCTAGATGTGACTTTGTTTTCAGAAATATCACTTTTACCGCTGACATTACTGCAAACAAGATTACTCAGCACCTCTGCTCCTTCAACAGATGGTGCACAATCCAGGGCACATCCTAGATAACCTCTACTATCAAAATAATCAGGATACCAGAACTGGCAGACTTATAAGAACCCATAAAGAAAAGTTTGGGATCACTATTAGCATTAGTACTACAGAAGTCCTTTCAAATAATGCTAATGGTGAAATCTTTCTGTATACTAACTTTGCTTTAATTGTCATGCCTCCTCAGGGAACTGCATGGGAGCAAGAAACTACAAGGACAACACCACTGATCTTAACAGGGAAATAAGATGAGCAAATCTAGCTCTGGAGTGGGGGAAGGAGCTGCGTAAGTCCAATATAGATTTCGAAGCTCAAGATGATGCAACTCTACATGCAATTAAGGAAGGCTATCAAAGAGAAGTTCAAGGAAGATACCACCTAGGATTCCACCAGATACCGGGAGAAAATTTTGAAGCTATTGATTTTGTCATGGGCAACTTAACCAAAGTGGAACAACATCAAAACCTATCGGCAATTAGATTAGCTAAACTTTCTATTCAGTCTAATTACTTAGAAAACCTCAACTGGAAAGGGCCTAACCTCCAACAATTATTTGCTACTCTTCAGTCTTTTGATATCTCGGTAATCGGCCAAAACAATACTATTATGTATCACAATGAGGTTGTTCGACTTGGTGCTAATTCTAGCCCAGCTGAACGTCATCCTGTAACTTTGAGTTAGCTGTTTTTTCTTGACAGCTTCTCTATTGTTTGTTTTTTTTAAATGTACTCTTTTATTTTCTGGCGTCAAAAAGGTCTTTGTCATAAAGACCATTACTACCAGGATTAACAGGTGAATCACCACCAAGGACAACAATACATGTTAGTATGTTATATTATCGGCTACTAATTTTTCTCAACTGGTTCCTTATATTAACTCTTCCTTAATTATATATCTACTTCTATGATCGATCAACGAAGGCATACGGAAAACACTACTAAAATTGTTAACACCATCTTAACCAATGAGAATGGATTTCAATAAGAACCATAAAGTTCTTATTCATATACGTATTCAGAAAGCAAAAGCAGTCGATTCTAAATCCAAAACAATTAATAAATAAAGAACTAAAATAATGTTATTAACTAGATAGTATCACATTGTGGCTGATAAAGACAAGATGGTCAGTTGCCCCGTCAGGTAGCTAGGTTTCAGTTAAATTTTCATATAGAGATCTCAACAAATTAATGCGAAATTCACCTTGGGTTCCCTCACAAACCGATTTGGATTCGTCAAATTCCCTTATAGATATGCTTTTTGTGTGCGTCTTGCTGCTCGCTACAAATTTACCACAACGTAATAGTACTGTGAAGTGGGGATATTCTCGTATAAACAAATGCTTCCTTTCTGGTTGCAATGAAGAATCAATCAAAAATTCAATGATCTCATCTTAATTATTCGCCCTTACACTCGATATATGGAAAAATAACCCATATATAATATCTATGAGATGTCCTGATTTCCATGAAGCTTAGTTTTTGTGATTTGTTTCACAAGCACGAGTTCTTATTTTGGAGGATAGAACAAAAATTCTAGGTTTCCAAAAAAAAAGTAGATTTTCAAATGTTCCTTGGCGCCGGAAGTATGAAACAAATATATGGCATCCAGAAAGAATAAATATATGGAATATTCGAGAAAGATACGGTGGTTAATTTTGAAAAACCGAGGTTAAGTTTACAGTTTGGTGACGTAACATCTTTAACATCCGACGATTGTATGTCTGTGAGTTCTTTTTTGATCTCGCACTGCTGGTTCAAAAAAAATCCGTGGATTTCTCATCTTCTGTGAATTGAAAGAGTTCTTCCAATATTCATAGGAGTTTTTTACCGTTCCTTATGAATTTCTTCCAATATCTATGCATACAAGATTTTTACTGTTCTTTATGAAATTTTCTCGACTTATGAAGGTTATTTAATTTGAAATTAAGAACATTGATAAGTTTTTCATTACTTTTTTTTTAGAGAACCAATTAAGACTCCACATTCACAAGTTTCTTATTCAATTGTCTTTTTTCAAGATGAAGGATAGGATCATCTTCCCTGGGACAGTAGTCAAAGGTAGTTATATGAGCTTTCACCTTTAAAAAATAATCGTCATTTGAAAACTCAAAATTAGGATGTCCAAAACCACGACAAATTGATTATTGATCATGAGCATTATATTTTTACTAGATTTCCTCCTTTTTCTAATTATGTAATCTGAAAGACAAATTTTTACGAGAATTATTTTTCCTTCTTTTAAGAACTTTCTTGAATTGTTGAAAAAACAGTCAAGGTGGAGTTAAAGGTTTTCTCATTTCCTTGTATATAGATTCCTGACAGAAGGTTACAAAAGGGCAATAAATAGGATCACACACTTTAACAGTTTTGAGTGCTTTCAATTTTGATCTCGTTCAAGATCAAAGATCTTTTAATTTTCAACAAGGTTACTTCTTCTAAGAGTTAAAAGATCGTTTCCTTTTGTGATGGCATGTTTCTTAGACTCATATAGATCTGGTAAAAATCTCAAAAAATTTAGCACAATATCTTTTTTTTGCAATAGGTTTTTTTCCACGCATGGGAGGCCTTCACCATCTTAGCAAGTTTGTGATTAAATTCCTCAAACCAATCTTTATCAGCCATACATAGGTTTTACCGGTCAGAATTGAGGTTCTCATCAAGTCGTGCCCCATTTTCTGAGGTATATTCTTCAAATACGGTTTATAAGATATCCCAAACATCCTTAGGCGTTTCACATGTAGACACATGATGTATAATGAATGACACTAAACTATAGTTTTGTTTTGCAGCACTGATTTTGGTACCATTATATTCAACAATATCCTTGACAAAGATTATACCGTCTATGGTAATTATTGGATGAGTATATCCTTTGACAACCTTCACCCGTGTATTGAACCACGAGATTTCAAGAATGAACGCATAGCTATTTTCTATCATAAGTAATTTGTGTCATCGAAGGCTGGTGGTACATTAACAGAGAAAAAACTCTTTTTGATTGTTTTCAGATCGCTACAAGCACAGACTTATAAGGTATTTCCTCTTTTTGCCTACTCTGATGCCAAATGAAAGGGAGAGGGGAATCTCTATGGACAAACTCATCATAATCAGTAGTACGGATCAACAATAAAGATCTGGTACCTAATATGTATATGAGTTTACTTCGACGATCTCAAAAATCAATATCCAATAATCATCCTATTATGTACCTGAACTGAATCAGAGTCGAACTCCAACAAGTGTAAGTTTTGTAATTTATATTTCAAGATATGAATTCTAAAGAATAAATCTTGTAGGTTCAACAAAGTCTTTTAGGGTTAAAAACTATCTCAGTTGTTTAAGGTACCACTTGTGATATTTATATTATGAAAATTAACAATATAATGCAGAAAAAGAAAAAACACAAGACACCAGAAAACTACAATGTGTATAAAAAAAATCAAGATCTGACCCACAACTTGAACACCATATTGTATTAAGCCACTACATACACTATCATACTATCAGACTTCGACTGGAATATCGTTGAGACCGAATCGACCCTACAATCAATTCAAATTTAGTTGTGCTCATTTATGTCTCTTAGAGCTCGCAAGACTCTATGCAACATGATTCCCTTAGCTGTCGTCCTTTACTGGCCTAGGAGTTGCTTCAACCTAAGTGAAAACTTTTAACTATTCCGCCTCTAACAGAAAACCAATTTGAATTCCTTAAGAAAAATATTCAATCAAGGTAATGGAAATCTATATGCTTATGAGGGATCTTCAAGGGGTTAAAAAATATCAAACAAACTCAACAATTATGACAACTTACTTTCTTTAAAAGTTATAGAAATGTCGATTCTACCTCACAAGAACAATCTAAATAAATCAAACTAAAATTGATTTAGATATCTATCTTGTGGAGTCACAAATCCTGAGATGAAGAGTACTTTGTGAAAAAGCGGGGGTACAACAACGACACCCAATAATTCGTTTGGCAATCTGAATAGACAAACTCCAATATACTTTCAAGAGAATCAACTAGACAGTCAGACTCAATCTAGAGAAAAGTATATCAAAGAGTTTTATATATCTATCTCTTAATTCAATCCGCAATCAGCAAATAGGAATTTACGAGACCGATTGAATATAAGAGGAATAACTTGAACGGTACCAAAGACCAATGTTCAAGGATCAATCTATTTCAATCAACAACCAAATGTTGGATTTCCCAATTGATCGATTTAACACACAACCTGTGATATTTCAATTATATAACAAAATATAATGCGGAAAAGAAATAACACAGACACCAAAAGTTTTGTTAACGAGGAAACCGCGAATGAAGAAAACCCCCGGGACCTAGTCCAGATTTGAACACCATACTGTAATAAGACGCTACAGACACTAGCCTACTACCAATGAACTTCGTACTGGATTGTAGTTGAACCCTAATCAATCTAACACTGATTCAAGGTACAGTTGCACTCCTTACATCTCTGATCCCAGCAGAATACTACGCACTTGATTCCCTTAGCTGATCTCACCCACAACTAAGAGTTGCTACGACCCAAAGTTGAAGACTTGATAAACAAATCTGTCTCACACAGAAAAGTCTATTGGAATAGATAAATCTGTCTCCCACAGAAATACCTACGAGTTTTGTTCCGTCTTTTGATAAATCAAGGTGCACAGGAACCAATTGATAAACCATACTTATATTCCCGAAGAACAGCCTAGTATTATCAATCACCTCACAATAATCTTAATCATATGGTAGCGAAACAAGATATTGTGGAATCACAAACGATGAGATGAAGATGTTTGTGACTACTTTTTATCTTGCCTATCGGAGAATAAATCTTGAGCCAATCTTAAAGAAGATAGTACTCAAATACGATAGAAATAGCAAGATCAGATCACGCAACTATAGAAAAAAATAGTTGGGTCTGGCTTCACAATCCCAATGAAGTCGTTAACCTACAGGGTTTCGTGAAAAACCTAAGGTTAAAGGAGAATCGACTCTAGCTTATACAACTAGTATCACACAGGAGGTGTGGGGATTAGGTTTCCCAGTTGCTAGAGTTCTCCTTTATATAGTTTTCAAATCAGGGTTTGCAATCTAAGTTACCTTGGTAACAAAGCATTCAATATTCATCGTTAGATGAAAACCTGATTAGATACAAGCTAATATCTTTCAACTGTTAGATCGAACTTAGCTTGTTATACACAAATGAAATGTACCCTCATTTAAGTTTATGTAACCGTACCTAAACGTTTACACCATATTGGCTCAACCGTACTAAACCGAGGTTAGCTATATGAACACTCCCATATCAACCATATTCATCTTAATAATAACTAGTTCAAATGACTCAAATGAAACTAGTTAAGGAGTTGTTCAATGTCTATATTCTCATAGAAGTATACAAGAACACAATCGAAGAAAAATTGGTTTGATTCACTCGAATCAATTCATGAACATTATAGCCACGGTTTGCAAAGAATGCATTCCTTAATATATAAATGTATTAGTTCATGAAAAAACCAATTGTAGAACTTTAACCACTCAAGTATGTAAACGGGTACGCATACTTAAGTAGACGGTCTGAGTTTGGGTTCGCCAGTATGCGAATGGGTACGCATACTTAAGTACACTTCCAAAACCCAACAAAAATTCCTTGACCTATACCTTACGCAAGTATGCATACCGGTATGTGTACTTGGTACACGGAATTTCACAACTACAAGTACGCATACTGGTATGTATACTTTAGTTCTGGTCATGGATCACATACATGCAAGAATAAACACTATGCTTATAATCCAATGATGGTTAAGTATTCTAAACTCTATTTCAATCATTGAAACTTTCTTAGAGGATGACAATAGCCGTTTTCACACACTATTAGAATCAAAGCAATTTTCAAGATATTGAAATAATCATAACGAAACATTCCAAGCCTATATCAAATGATTGTATCACACAAACCATGTAAGATGTTACTCGGCGATTTTCACATGATCATCTTTTGACTTTCATCAAGAATATAAGATGAACTTGGTTGAAGCGAAAGCTTACCAATACATATTCTGATAAATATGTAAGCGAGTTAATCTCAGCTCGAAATCTCAAATGTGTATAATCGAAAACCATAAACGACCTTTGTCTCAATATAAGAGATAGAGTAGAAATAAACTTTCCAAGTGATAGATGAGTTTCAGTCTCCACATACCTTTTGTTGATGAAGTTCCATAAGCTCGCCTTAGTAGTTCTTCGTCTTCAATTGATGAACACCGTGAAGTTTAATGCCCAACTACACAATCTATCCTAGTCCGAGACATCACTATAAGTAGACTAGAAATCAAGACTTATAGTTTTGATCACTAACATTGACAAACAAGCTTGTGATAGCAACACTTGCGAGTTCGACAGAGCAGTGCTCTAACAATCTCCCCCTTTGTCAATTTTAGTGACAAAACTATCAATACATATGAATTACAAAATAAATAAACTTTGTAGCTTCTCATCCAAATGCTTGATCTCCTTGGTTCTTCAACGTTACTCGAAATCTTCGTCACTTCCAAGTATTCCAATGATTCCAAATGTGTTCAATTCCGCATCATTGTTGTTGAAGATCCGTAGCAATAACAATGAGAAAACAGTTGCTCTCAATCATTGTTATACAGTGTCATAGTATCATTATACAGCATCAAAGTTCAATTGTATCACAACTTTGACAACAATACTATGGTGATATGTATCACTCCCCCTTAGTCAATACTTCATCTCACAATGAAAACCACTCCCCCTTACATAATGATCCGTAAACCATATGTATTTATAGTGTCAATAAAAATTGGCAAAGGTACGAAAACTAGTGGGATCCTCATGAAATTTCCATAGAGATACTTCAAGACCAAAAGAGAACAACATATCAACTTATTTAGATGCCATCAAATAGCAGAAACTAAATGCATTCATCAAGGAGTTTATAAAGATACAAGATAACCCCTACAATATTCCACAGCCGCACTCCCACAAAGATTTGTCAATTAAGAACAAGTTCAATTAAGAACTCTCCCCCATAAAATGTCATTCCCGAAAGAACAACAAGAGCGACCTTACTTTTACAAGAAAAGAAGGATTTCTTTGGACATTAACAAATCACATGAAACATGAATTTGTATCCAAAAATCTCAATCGAATTAACCACAAGGAAAATGATCAATTCAATTGGTCATGCTCAACATAAGAGAACTTATGGAGCAACACAGTATATACACAAAGATGTGGATCAGGGAAAGATCAATACTGCGGAATAATCAAAGATTCATTCTATTTTTCATCACTATTTGCACAATGACATATAATAGACTTAATCTTTGTAAACAAAAGTTCATCCTTTCTTCCATCAATATTTGCATAATGACATAAAAAGCTTAACTTTTGTAGTCAAAAGTTAAGCCTATCTTTTATCAATACTTTCATACCGACATATAATAGAGTTAACTTTTGAACAAATATGGGACAGTCAAGGTTCACGGACATAAACAACATATCCCATAACAATTTGCAATATATAAAACCATAAAGATTAATATTGCAAAAATCATCTTCCAAATAAGCTTTAGAATTTAAACAAATAAATCTAAAAACACTGCAAGATGAAAACGTTGGCAATAGCTATGTGTACTCACAATAATGGCTATTCCAAACCCTAGTTATCCTTCTTAAAAACACATGAATAAATTCTCATGAGAAGTTTTCCTAGACAAAGATTAAAAAACAAAACATCCAAAACTAAAAACAGAGTTCGTGTTCAGCAACTTCACGGGTTTCAAAACCTTCAAGCTTGTGACTGACATCATCGACATCCTCTTTGGAGAAGATATCCTCTTTGAGAAGATCCTTAACATGCGACTTCACGAGAACAAGGTCAGAATTAACCTTTTTCAACTCAGTTCGTAACACATCAGATCCTTCATAGAGTTCCCAAGCTTCAGTTTTGCTTTTCCGAGATCATTTAGAAAACCATAAACCACTTCAGCAGAGACCATCTCAGCCCTTTCTCTATCTTGATGGGAATATGCATAATAGCATGATGCACCAGGACTGAGTTCATCAGCTTCAACAATGGTTCTTTTCTTCTTTACGACGAACTCAAAATAAACATATTTATCATTAAAATCTTCCGGCAGATCCCAAGAACAAGGAGGGGAACCCATTCTTAACAACAACAAAAACCTGGAGTAAGCGTACTCACAAGAAGGTTTTAGTGTTTTTAAATAGTTTCTCAGGGAAGCAAATTTTAGGGTTACCAAAGTTGGTCCGTGACATGTGATATGGGTACCCGTACGAACACAACCTTTACCTAAGCCGGGGAAAAAAAACTCAATTGCGAAAAAACATAACGCAATAAAATTGTTTATACAACAGAGTTTTGCTACATGAATAATTTCACAAAATTTAGCTTAATAAATTTTTCATTCTCACTAGAGAAATTTTAGAGAAAAAGAGTAACAATTTTTTACACAATAATGCTTAAAGAAAAAATGTCAAAACACAAATACTTATGCAAACATGTTTATGAATGATAACCCGGCTAGGAACGATAAGAAAATAGCCAGAGAACCAGAAAACATCTTTCCATCAAGTATACTTGATTATGTCTCACTCAACCAGGAATTTTTGTGAGTGAGATTTCAACCTTGTGATTAATTAGCACAAGTATAAGCCTTGAGCTCATCAAATGAACGTTGTTTTTGGTTCAACCTCTTTCTCCTGATCTTTGGAGGAAAACCGTTATGATGTGAAAAGTTATCATAAAATTTACTATCATCAAAATATGACGCATAGTTTTTGCTCTTACCTGAAGAAATTCGTCTAGAGGGAATTGACAGCCTGTTAATAATTTCTTTATAACCTTCAATTATCATTTTTAGGTTGTCTTCCAGTTCTTCCTTTTTGCCTCCTTCTTCTGGTACCCTTTTCACATCTAGAACAATGTCATCTCCCTTTTTGATTGAAGAAGATCCATGAGTTCTTCTTAGACGAAATGGTTTAGGAAAACTGTTTCGCATTTGAACATATGAGGAACACATCGAACTGACTTTCCTGGTAGGGTACATAGGGTGAGTACTAAAACCAATTGGTCTAGACATACGAATGTCAGTTACACCTTTGAGAATTAAATCTAAGGTTTGTTGAAGACGATCAAAAGAATTGTCATTCAACCTAGATTTCCTCTTTTGTTCACCATGTCCTTTTGAATCACAAAAGAGACACACTTTCTGATCACCTGAGTGATTAGACAGAACAGTCTTAATACCATCGTTGGGAGATATCTTCCTTCCATGTGATGTGGATATTCCTTAATTAGAGGAAGACATAGGCACATCTTTTCCAACAGGAAGGGATTTCGATTTTGCTTCTGGAACAGAATTTTTTCCATTTAAATCGGAAGCAGTTGGTATAGTGGACTCTTTGGAACATTCTTGAATAGAGAGTTTACTCAAAAGAAGTTCAGTTTCCAAAGCATCCTCTTTGAGATTTTCCTCAAGCAGAGTTCGTGAAGAACAGGCTGAGACGTTTTCCTCTCGAAGGACCTTTAGAAGAGAGTCACGTTCATTTACCATACCAACAAGAACATTGACTTTGTGTTTCAGCCGATTGACATCATCATCCTGGATTCTAACAAGTTTTAGAATCACTGCACTCACTTTGGCTGCTTCCCTTTCAACTTCAGAGTCAGAATCATCAGTAAGGTAATTCTGGTAACACTTGTCAATGGAAGTCTATTTCATTGGAACACAGGGTTCATCTATTTGAGATTGACAAATCTTTCTCTATAATAGATTTCATAGAAACAGAACTTTTATTTCTGGTGATGCGTTTATCAGAGATAACACTTCTATCCATATTCAGATCGCTACAAACACAGACTTATAAGGTCTTTAGTGTGTTTGTCTGCTTTGATACCAATTGAAAAAGCGGGGGTACAACAACCACACCCAATAATTCGTTTGGCAATCTGAATAAACAAACTCCAATATACTTTCAAGAGAATCAACTAGACATTCAGACTAAATCTAGAGAAAAGTATATCAAAGAGTTTTATATCTTTATCTCTTAATTCAATCCGCAATCAGCAAATAGGAATTTGCGAGCCCGATTGAATATAAGAGGAATAACTTGAACGGTACCAAAGACCAATATTCAAGGATCAATCAATTTCAATCAACAGCCAAAGGTTGGATTTCCCAATTGATCGATTCAACACACAACCTGTGATATTTCAATTATATAACAAAATATAATGTGGAAAAGAAATAACAAAGACACCATAAGTTTTGTTAATGAGGAAACCGCAAATGCAGAAAACCACCGGGACCTAGTCCATATTTTAACACCACACTGTATTAAGACGCTACAGACACTAGCCTCCTACTAATGAACTTCGGACAGGAATGTAGGTGAGCCCTAATCAATATCACATTGATTCAAGGTACAGTTACGCTCCTTACGTCTCTGATCCCAGCAGGATACTACACACTTGATTCCCTTAGCTGATCTCACCCACAAAAGAGAGTTGCTACGACCCAAAGTCGAAAACTTGATAAACAAATCTGTCTCACACAGAAAAGTCTATTGGAATAGATAAATCTGTCTCCCATAGAAATACCTACGAGTTTTGTTCCTTGTTTTGATAAATCAAGGTGCATATGAACCAATTGATAAACCGGATTTATATTCCCGAAGAACATCATAGTATTATCAATCACCTCAATATAATCTTAATCGTATGGTAGGGAAACAAGATATTGTGGAATCACAAACGATGAGACAAAGATGTTTGTGACTACTTTTTATCTTGCCTATCGGAGAATAAATCTCGAGCCAATCTTAAAGAAGATAGTACTCAAATACGATAGAAACAATAAGATCAGATCACGCAACTACAGAGAAAATAGCTGGGTCTGGCTTCACAATCCCAATGAAGTCTTTAAGTCGTTAACCTACAGGGTTTCGTGAAAAACCTAAGGTTAAAGGAGAATCGACTCTATCTTATACAACTAGTATCACACAGGAGGTGTGGGATTAAGTTTCCCAGTTGCTAGAGTTCTCCTTTATATAGTTTTCAAATCAGGGTTTTTAATCTAAGTTACCTTGGTAACAAAGCATTCAATATTCATCGTTAGATGAAAACCTGATTAGATACAAGCTAATATCTTTCAACCGTTAGATCGAACTTAGCTTGTTATACACAAATGAAATGTACCCTCATTTAGGTTTATGTAACCGTACCTAAACGTGTACACCATGTTGGCTCAACTGCAGTTAACCGAGATTAGCTATATGAACACTCTCATATCAACCATATTTATCTTAACCATAACTAGTTTAAATGACTCAAATGAAACTAGTTAAAGAGTTGTTCAATTGCTATATTCTCATAGAAGTATACAAGAACACAATCGAAGAAAAATTGGTTTGATTCACTCGAATCAATTCATGAACATTATAGCCACGGTTTGCAAAGAATGCATTCCTTAATATATAAATGTATTAGTTCATGAAAAAACCAATTGTAGAACTTTAACCACTCAAGTATGTAAACGGGTACGCATACTTAAGTAGCCGGTCTGAGTTTGGGTTCGCCAGTATGCGAACGGGTACGCATACTTAAGTACACTTCCAAAACCCAACAGAAATTCATTGACCTATACCTTACGCAAGTATGCGTACCGGTATGTGTACTTGGTACACATAATTTTACAACTACAAGTACGCATACGGGTATGCATACTTTAGTTCCGGTCATGGATCACATACATGCAAGAATGCACACTATGTTTATAATCCAATGATGGTTAAGTATTTTAAACTCTATTTCAATCATTGAAACTTTCTTAGAGGATGACAATAGCCGTTTTCACACACTATTAGCACCAAATCAATTTTCAAGATATTGAAATAATCATAACGAAACATTCCAAGCCTATATCAAATGATTGTATCACACAAACCATGTAAGATGTTACTCGGCAATTTTCACATGATCATCTTTTAACTTTCGTCAAGAATATAAGATGAACTTGGTTTAAGCGAAAGCTTACCAACACATATTCCGAGAAATATGTAAGCGAGTTAATCTCATCTCCAAATCTCAAATGTGTATAATCAAAAATCATAAACGACCTTTGTCTCAATATAGGAGATAGAGTAGAAATTGACTTTCCAAGTGATAGATGAGTTTCAGTCTCCACATACCTTTTGTTGATGAAGTTCCACAAGCTCGCCTTAGTAGTTCTTCGTCTTCAATTGATGAACGCCGTGAAGTCTAATGCTCAACTACACAATCTATCATAGTCCGAGACATCACTATAAGTAGACTAGAAATCAAGACTTATAGTTTTGATCACTAACATTGATAAACAAGCTTGAGATAGCAACGGTTGCGAGTTCCATTAAGCAGTGCTCTAACACTTTGTGATTTAGATATATATTGTACCTGATCTATAGTTCGGAAACTACAACAATCAATGAGAACAAGATCTAGATAACAAAGATCTTTCAGGTAAAAGATACCCTGACCAGGCTTCACGAGTCCCTTAGTGAAGTCTTTCAAAGTTTTAAGCGAATTCAGTTTCACCATAGGAACCTAGTTTTTATCGTACGACTCTAGCCGCAACTAGGACACTGAAGTGACATGACTAAAATTATAGTGTGTACGGAGTCCTATATTTATATTAATGAACAGTTCGTGGTATCTTAAAAACAAAGCTAGGTTCATGAACTAGTTTTCATGTTTGCGAATTACTTTATCACCAAGCAAGCGTAACTTGTCCATATAGATTGATCATGTAAGCATGTGATAAGTTTGCCTTGAATCAAAAAGAAAAAGTTATACGTTGTGCACCAAGTGGTTTGCCAAAGAACGATGGTTAATTTGTTCCACAACTGACAAGCATAAGTTAGAGGATAATATCACAAGACCAAAATCAGTTCGTGAATTGTCCAAAACAGTTAGTGAATAAATAGTCATCTCTTAACTTGGAACCCTTTTGTATTTGATAGGTTTGTGAACTGTCCAAAACAGTTTGTATTCAAATACAAAAAGTATCTAGGAACCTTTCAAAATTAACCAGTTCGCGAATTGCATAAATAATTTCGTGTACTATTGAAGGAAAAAGCTATCCTGGAACATCTCAAAATTGACCAATTCACGAACCAACAAAATCAGTTCGTGTACGATAGTTGATTCATTTTTTATTCATCAAGTCTTTTTTATTTAAGTTCAAGTTCCCGAACTAAGAAAAATAGTTTGTGAACATAAAAACTAATTAACTTGATGACCTTATTACTTGATTTCTTCTTTGTCATTTTCATCATACCACCGAAGTCATACGACATTTCTCAGTAGATAGAATGATAGATAATATGAGTAAATAAGAGAATCAGTCTTCACATATGTTTGTTGATGAAGTTTCCGTTGACGCGATCGTTCTTAAGTCTTCAATTTTTATGGTCTATCGGCGAATCTTGATACTCAAGTACGATGCTCTATTCAAAGTCCGAGACCAACTCTAGGAAACTATAAATCAAGATCTAGTTTTAATCATTTAAATTTAACAACAAGCTTGACATACCAAAACTTGTAAGTTTAACCGGGCGATGCTCTAACAAACTTCGTTACTTAATAGTTATAGAAATGAGGTTTATATGGGAAAAAACTAGAATACACATTTTTCTTTAATTAATATTACCATTAAAAAACTTTAAACATATTTTCCTTTTATAAATACTACACTTAAAAAATTTAATAAAACACATTTTTGTTTTGTTAACATTACAATATATCCTAAGGGATTTTGTCGCCCAATACGATCGAGATAGTCGGAATATTCTTGTATCACCGATATTTCACACATCGTCTCAGATATTTCCCGATATATAGTTGATACGACTGATATTAACTGCAATTGAAGTGTAACTTGCTTAATGCCTGGATATCATGATGTTCTTTATCCCCTTTGTAGACCCTGGAATTAAGTGATATAAAGCTCTTTACGTAAGTTTTCGTACTACCATTATCACCTAATATATGGGTTCTTAGTAACTCTAGATGTCTGGTGAACCGGGTCATACATAACCAATTTAGTATAGTTGAGATCATTTGTCATGATAGAGAAAGAAATTTCCCAGTCTTGAATTCACATAATAGCTTTATCCGATTATAATAATCCATAAAATCTTGAACTGGGGATGAACCCAGTAAATAATTTAGTCCAGTTGTCTTCCACTCTATCCTCCAACATCCCCTATATTTCAAAAAAAATTGGACCATGATCATATATCACCAAAAAAAATGCATCATTTTGAAATATCGAATGTCTTAACCCTCCCATGATGTACGTGATGACTGAACCCTTCAAAGATAGTTTCACTAATTGGAACTTCGCTAAAACAGTGTCCTCCAGTACTGAAAGAGATAATACATCTAGGATGAATACCGGATTAGAAATGAATAGAGCTTTATGTTCTATCCAGTGAGGATCTCCATTAAAAAAATACTTCGATAGTACGATATTCAACATTTTTTCATATGGAATGCTGAGGAGTAAGGCTTTATAATAATCTGATGTTCAGAACCATGAAAAATTGGTTGATTATTTAGTACTATCATGACTAATGCAGTCACTAATATTATAATTTCATTATTACAATCATAACAAAACTTATAAGTAGCTCCACATTTTGTTTTGTATTGCGTTAGTTTCTTAAGATGACCTAGTTTATAATCGGAATTTGGAAGTAATATCTTCTTAAAATCTTTGGTACATGGGTTCCAAAGGCAAAGACTAGGATCCCAATTATCTATAGGCGCATACTTGTGATGCATATTCTTAAGGCTTGTCGTCAGAATTAAACCATCACAAGATCCATAAGTTTCTATACTAAGGTTTGAAAACCTAACCAGTTGAGACTTTATGGGGAATCCAATATTTCCACAATGTCCTGGTAATCCTCGTATGCTGGTAATGAATTGGTTTCTCTTAATAACACATTAAAACCATTATAATTGGAAACTGAGAGGCAATTAAACTGTCCACTTTTCTTATTTTGACTAAGATGATATTTAATAAAGTTTGGGTCTTCAAATAACTTACTGCACCAGGGTTTGCAAACATACCAGAATCTACATAAGGGTTTTAACCTTGAAAGAATGTCATACATCACATCATTTACGATGCTCGAAGTTTAGAAGCGTGAACTTAACAGGTTGTTTTCACCTGAGGGCATAAATATAATTACATGTTAAGACAAATGAAAGTTTATCTTTTCTTCCTTGCTCTACTGAAGAAAAAAAACTAAAATCATTCCCTAAAATACTTTCTATGAAACCTAAAGAAGATGATGATGAACATTTTTTCTAGATCTAAGAAACTTGAATACCTTGTTGATAAGATATGTATGTTTTTGACATTTGGTATAACAACAATAATCGAAACTGATATTTGACCGTACACAATTTTATCATTTTTTAAAATCATATTTAACATTAAATTATATTTTACCAAATGTATAACAGTTTTTTTTGATGCACCACACCACAACAATACACATCAAAATAGTGCTTTTACAAAGGGTGGTGCTATCCCGCACGACAAGCTAGCAAGTAGCCAGCCATTGTATGCAAAATTGACATACAAAATATCTTAGCAAGCAGTTGGATGAAAATTTGTCGTACGAGATATCTTTCTCTTGCTTTTTCTTTGACAAAGGACGACTGGTGCCAGCTATTAAAGAGAGATTAATCTCTAATAGGCCCTCTAGCTTAATTTATAATTATTAACTCACTTTACCCAAACCTTTCATCTTCACCAACTGACTAAATTAAGATTGAGTTTAACTTTGATAAAAAAAAAATTCGAGTTTAACTAAAAAAATCCTCCATACTCATGTTCACTTCCACTGATGGCACCACCACCACCACCCGCACTCTCAACTCCACCGAAAGCACCACCATCACATACCCAAAATTAAAAAAACAAAATTTGCTTATGATTAACCTTTGAATATCACCATCACCGGTAATTTTTCCATCAACTAGCTATTAAATCCCACGCAATATTGATTCAAATACCAAACACTGAGTTTAAAATTGAAATTACTGGAAATAATTTGAAGTTTTCATGTATGTATATCAAAAATTCTATAACATCAACATTAGGAGTTATAAGTTAGATTTATAACTCTAACTTACTTTCAACCAGATTTTGTACTTCAACATGCACGAGTTTGATCTTCACCTACACTTTGTGTTTAAAATCAACTCACCGATCTTCATTTGAGATTACGCCTAATCTCACATGGGTATATCCGGTTAAAAGGGAAGAAGTCCTTATAAATAAAATATAAAAGTTGATAAGGTTATTTTGAGTTTATTAAATTAAATTAGAGGGCTAGATTGCAATTATATTCTTTGGCAGTTGGACATTCATCGCCAATGGCTAAAACTTCATTCATATTATCATCCAAGGGCTTTTAGCCCGCTAGCTTATTTAGGTTCCCCACATTATCGCGTGGGACAACATTACCCTTTTACAAAACCCACAAAAATACCAAATTAAACCGAAATACTTTCTTTAGTTCCACAAAATCACATATTGCAAGTTTACACCATTTGATGTATAAAATTTATTATAGAAAAATATATTGCCTCAAGAGCATTTGATGTATAAAAGACCAAACTACATTACTGTGAGAGCAAGCATTATGGAAGGGTATTCTTTTTTTCTTTTTTTTTGGCTATATTATAACCAAGAGCAACTATTATGATAGAGAAATGTAGTTGAAAGCCAAACTTTGGCTACAAGATGCTAGAGATTTAATACTCATAAATGGTATAAATTACATATGTTGATCCCAATATATCGTACCCGTTCCTACCAGAATTATGCTTTGCCTTTCTCATAAGGGTTATTTGGTTTTTGGTAGTTATGTTTTGCCCAATGTAAGTGTTTAGTGGTTGGTACCTGGACTTCACGTTGACCCTCATTGACTCTGTTTAGTCAAATTTTCAGTTTATTAAATATGTAAATACCAAAATATCTTTCACTTTAGTAACAATGACTAACCAAGTCCTTAACCTATTATATCGAGTCACACGGTCAAACCAGGGTCCCACCAGCGCAAACTAACGAGCTTTTTTTTTTCACGAACTCCATCTGTTTTCTCTCTACGGCATCGTCTTTGCTACCAGCTCTCTATTCTATTTCTTATCCGCTGAAGATTTATTTTTTTATTTTTGCAGAGATTAGGGTTTGATTTTAGAGATTTCGATGAAACAAGAAGCAAAACAAATGGTTAGTTTTTGTTACATATTCACTGATCTAATTTTTGTTATAGAAGGATATAATTGATCTTATTGTTATTTATTTATGTTTTCCCAATTTCGATGGCAGAGAATGTTGAATATTATTCATGTACTGAATCTTGATGATCAATTATTGATGATAACCTATTTATTTATCTTTTTCTTTTGTTTTGTGATTTTGTTAAAAGTTTCACTCAATTTCCTCAAATTGGATTTCTGTTAAATCTTGTTGTTGTGATTTGTGAATTCTATTTGCTAAGGCTGTACTCAATTCCCCAAATTGTATTGAGTTTCATTCTTAATTGCAATCAGAGAGTTTATCTATGTTTGATCAATTTGGAATTATGATGAACTGTATTGAGTAACAGAGGGTGTTGGTTGGTATTTTGAATGATGAACAATATTGAGTGGTGATGGTTTTTTATAGTATGGTGTTGATGATTTTCAGTAGATTTAATCTATATGGTGAGGGTGTTAGAGCATTGCTCGGTTGAACCCACCAAGAGTTGGTATGTCAAGCTTGGTTGTCATATTTTAGTGAATCAAAACTCATTTAAAGAGTCGCTTGATTATGTACTAGAGTCAACTTCGTATAGGTTAAACTAGAAAGACTAGGATATGAGACATACAAGTATTACTCGAAGACTTGAAGAATGTGAAGAAGTAAAGAGCTACATCGATGACATCATCCTTTCTCTTGAGGTTAGTAATATTTTGACTTGAACTGTTTCATTCCTAACGTATCTTTCAAGTCGTGCTATATTGAAAACATAACTGCGAAGCTGTGAATGATTATACTCTAGTTAGACATAGTATTAAGGAATTATAATACGAAGTATAACGCTTATCTTTTGAACTTCGTATATAAGACATCGACATAATCGTATGAATGCTATTGTGATAATGTGTATGGGTAAAGGTGAAGATTTCATCCTAGGAAACAATGCTTGCATTTGTTTAAAGGAAGTACATTCATAAACTTGTTTTGTGAATCGAAAGGGAAATCGCTAGGCTTATTGGTATTGTTATTCATTGCATATCTTTGGATTACCAATATGTGTGGATTAGTAGAACCGATCATAATCTATTATGTATCTTGGTAAAACTATTCACAATGCCTGACTTATGTATTGGTATGACTTTTATTAGTGCAACCGATCCTAAGTAATCACCTAAGATGGTATGATCGATATTTGTAATTCGTGTGACCGATCCTAGTAATTAGTGTAACCGATCCTAGTAAATGGTGTGACCGGTCACAAAAGAGTTTTGTAATCGATCCTTGTAGTTGGTGTAACCGTTTCTAGTAATTGGTGTAACCGATTCTAGTAACTGGTGTGACCGATCACAAGTAATACCATGAGAATATGGTAACCGGTCCTGGTAAATTATGTAACCGATCCTGGTAACTGATGTAACCCGTCCCAGTAACCATATGGAGGTAGAACCGATCCTTGTGTTTGGTAAAACCGTAAACCCATGATTGTTGATTTGATATTTGATCAATCACATAGTTCTTGGAAATCAGATGAACCAATTCTAAACTCGTTTGGAAGTGTGGTAAATCGGTTCCAAGATTGTAAATATGAAAAAGGATTTACAAAGAAAAAGATGTCGACATACTTTGAACATGTTCAGTAATTCTTATCTTTTATTGTTCAAAGATATTCCTTAATAACTCAAGGAGATCCCTGACCGAAATAAGTTAAGAATCTTTTAATTAAGGTTATTAATTTTATATATGCTTTTAATTACCAGCAATTAAATGCATATCTCTGGAAAATAAAAATTGGTAATGTGCATTTACTAATTGGAGATTTTCTAATGAGATTTCGGAAGATATTGGACAGAGCATTTCCAGGAATTATGAAAACCGATTTGGGCATTTATTGCATATCTTGAAAATATTCGGTTTTGGAAATTCCTTGGTGTCCAAACATCCTTGGTCTATAAATACCTAAGTTTGCATTTCGAGCAAACTAATCCTAAGAGCCAGCAAAACTACCTTGTTGTATTGTTACTGGTGGAGCCGTCTATTCGGAGAGGAAAGTAACCTAATTAGGCGAAATCTCTTACGACCGCTCGTTTAAAGACTTCTTTGGGATCAAGAAGCTCTACGAGTACTGTTGGTGGGAAATTAGATAATTGCAGTGTTATTAGTTTTCGATTGATTTGATTGACTAACGGTTGTTGAACTTTGATTGCACCTAGTTTGTTTATTCTTGAGAATATTCTCTTCTGATATAAGATTCACTCAAACTAGATCGAAGTGTCGACGGGATCTTTAGAACTGTTTGTAGATCTAAAGACGTCTTGTGATAATCCATTGTTAACAGGCTCCGTCCTGTGCGTGATTGACACAAGAGATTCAAGTTGTGGTGTGCAGGTGTTTATTGAAGATCTAAGAAGATTTGAAGACAAAGAAGATTTCTTATTGGTTTCATAATCTTTGGTGTGCACAAAACTTGATCAGATGGGATCCAACTATAATCTATCTTTGATAGATTTGATTGATTAGTTGCGTAGAGCGGCATCACTATATAGTATCTTGGTAGACTCTATATTGGTTGATTGCTTAGTCTAAACACGACTACTTTGGTAGTTGTTGAATGGATAGATCTAGAACCCGACAAAGGAGTTTATTGGAGTAAATAGAAGAGCCTTTGTCAAACTCATATCACTGAGATTGAATAGAGTTGTTACCGAACAAATTTGTTGTTCCTTTACTGTTTGGAATACGAACCAAAGGAATTGTTCCAGTGCGTGCACTTATCGAATGTCGGAAGCGCAGGGATACTGAAGAAACTAGGTGAACTATAGGTTTAGTTGCTTGGTCTCAACTATACAAAGTTGGTTTAGATTTTGTATAGCGGCTTAATTCTGAGAGTATTCAATTCTGGACTAGGTCCCGGGTTTTTTATGCATTTGCGGTTTCCTCGTTAACAAAATCTTGTTGTGTCATTTACTTTTGTTTTCCGCAATTATAATTGTTGTTATTATAATTTAAAGTAAATTACACAAACATTATTTCTGTATTACTTGATAGTGATCCTATAGAGTTTGGTTAAGTCTGAACCTATTATCAAGTAATCACACTTTGATTGTTGTATTGTCTCGATCTAGTATCCATAGACGATCACACAAAGTGTGAATACCGATTAGTTGTAGTGTCTCGACTCAGTCCATAAACAATCACTTTCGGTAAGAGGACTTATAGGTGGAAAAGTTTTAGATTGAGGTATATTTGGGTACCCTCGTCTTTTCAGAGGATGATTGATCATGTTTATAACCACAAATTGACCATGTTTTTCCTATTTTTCTCTCTAGTGGTCGCTAGTGCAGAGAGGTTTCAATTCAAAGTGGTTGCATTAAATCTTATAATATGTCTTGGTTCTTCAGTTTGTATTCAAATTGAGCAGTTGAGTTGGGGTTTCAATTTAGGGAAGAACATCGATAAGAGTTCTCCCATTAAATTGCTAACGACCGTAATAACGGTGTTAACTAAATAAATTATATTTAATTTTTTAAATAGTTACTAAACGGAAGTCAAGACTTAACGGGTCAATGCAAGTCAACGTCATTTCCAAGTACCAACCACTAAGTTGGACAAAAGTTAGACCAAATACTAAGATTGGACAAAATGTAAGTACTAAAAACCAAATAGCCCTTCTCATAATGAGCATACCACTTTATGGATGGCTTACACATGCACTTTTAATGCCCTCTTTTGCAAGTCTACTCATAGATACATTTTTGTGTCTGATTTGATCTCAATTATCTATTATGTTAGTGCTCATTTTTGTACTGATTATAGTATTTTATGATCTTGTAGGTGTTTTTGGAGAAATAAGCTTTTGCGGAGAAATTGGCTTGAAAAGTGGTGTTTGCACCCCGGAAATATGTTGGAGGCTCCCCGAAAATGTGTTAAAGGCACCCGAAGGAGTTGATAAAGGCACCATGTAAATTACTATTTACACCCAAAATTTACTATTTGCACCCATCAGGGCATGTACTAAAGGGACCCAGTAGTGGATAAGGGGCACCCAAATTACTATCGGCAGCCCATTAGTTGGTTAAGGGACACCTTCTTTTTCATTTGAAGTTTCAATTTGGCGGGAAATCATTTGCAGTGAAGAACATAATTAGGGTTCGGATTTTGGAGAGGCTATAGGTAGGGGTGAGCAAAACGTCCATACCCGCGGATTTCACCCGGCCCAATCCGGAATTTAGCGGATGGATACCCAACCGACAATTTGGTGGATCAGACGTGGGTGTATTTCTAAAACCGGTCACTTTCATGGTTTGGACGCGGGTTGAACATCACCCACCCGTTAAACACCCGTCCCGGAGAATAGTTTTAGTATTATACCTAAATATGAAGGATATCATAGGAAAAATTGTAGCTCCTATATGTAATTCCTTACATATTAGGGAGGGTGCCAAGGTTTTTACCACTTAAATACATGTGTTCTCTAAGGTTGCACCGAGAATCAGCGATAATCTAATTGAGTTTAGAGTATATATATTAAGTGGTAGCCTATTCTTATTGGTCGTGTCCCATTAGAAACTGTTGGGACTTCAATTTGTAGCCGTTGGGACTTCACCATCCAGCATGGCATTTAGTAACTTTCTTATTCACAGTAGACATGGTAGAGTATTGCATTTTCTCTCTGGATTAATACGAGCCATGTTAGTCCTTGTTTCTACTGTGAACTCAAGAAAATCAAAAGGGGAATTAGAGTTTGTGAGCTGATTGATGTGTGATGACTTGCATGTTGTTTTAGAAAATTTATTTTTACAAAGGGATAGCATGAAGTTTGTGAGCTCATTGATGTGCTCCATAAGTACCTGCAAAAAGAATATCAATAGATGGTGCATTTTATCAGTTTTTTGAAATATGTACATATACTTTTGTTTGTGTTTATTGTAAACACTATTAATATTAATCATTTCTAATTATATTTTGGAATCCGTCAATCCACCCGCATCTATCCAGTTCATCCGCTCACCCGCGAATATCGAATCCGTAGGGTAATGGATTGGACGTGGATGCATTTTTAAAACCCGTCATTTTAATGGATTGGGCGCGGGTGATACCAACTATGCATCCACCCACCCGTTGCTCACCCCTAGTTAAAGGGAGATTCAATCGCTGAAACTTCTTGGATGGGCCTATTGGGATAAACATGCTTGGTATGGTGATTTGATTCAACAAAGTTGGGCTAGATAATTGAATTTTGAAGAAACATGGAAGAGTATATTCACGGGATTTTCTTTGCTAGTTTGGAAGAGTTAAGAAGAGACTTAATCGCCCTAATGAGTTGATATCACCATGTTACGATGAAACAAGGATGATAGGTCCTTAAGAATCGAGAAAATTGGGCCAGATCACCGGTTGGAGCAAAACAGGGGAAGTGAAAATATTTCGGGGAATTTTTCTACTATATTTGGAAGTTACGCGTAGTTTAGGGAATATATATCTTCTGGGATTCTTTCCTATTTGATTGAGAAGATTTTGGAAGGTTGGAACATTCAGAACGCGTAAGCAGAGAAGAAGAAGGAAATAATTCTGTAACTTCGGAAAAGGGAAAAAGGAGAAAAACAAGGTATTTTATGGACCCTGTATGTGTATATAAGGTGCTTGGGTATCACATAAGAGGTTGTCGGGAGTTGGGGGAACCAGCAGGGAGAATTGGGAGGCTATAAAGCCGAACAGAAGGAGTTGCAGAAAAGTATTTTGCTGGTGCATAAGTAGAAGACAAAGAACAAAGACCTAACCAGGTGTGTCACAAACCACAAAACAGAGTCGCAGAGAACTGTCGTAGTTCAACAGTAACTGTTTTGCTTGCAATAGACCTATAGCGACTGATATTCATCTTTCCCAACTGTTTCTTCGTAACAGTCAATTCTGCAACACTTATAAACGTTGTAGATTAGCTGATTTATTCTTTTTAATTCTTTTCTTCATTGTAAACACCTTTTGAGCCATGAATAAATATTTTGAGCATTTTTTCGACATGAGGAGCTAAAACCCATCACTGAGAAGACGGAGGAAGCCATATTTCATGCATGTGGTAATTATATTTAATTCTTTTATGACTTTTTGCATTAATTATTAATAGTTTTATGATTTTTATTGAATGGTTTGTGATTTCAATTGATGGGTCATGCTTAGCTTAAGTGTTTTGATGTCCCATGCTTTCGATTTACAGTCATTGCTTTCAAAAATCTACCTTGGCAAAGAATCAGAGTCAATATTTTATTATTATTTGAGTTATATTTGTCTAGAATAAATATATGAATCCCATGAATGAATTATAAGGTGGAATCCTGAGTCCCAGTCTCTCGAATTATTGATATAATCTTCTACGCATTTTCTTGTTTAATTAATAATTAGATCTAAAATCAATCTTCACATGTCTGAGTTGAACGAACTTTTACTACCACTTTCTACAACTTGTTAAAACCATATCATCTACTAACAGTATCCGTACACGACTCTGCTATTTGATGACCCTTTCTCTTACATGCAACCACCTTCTCGAGGTTACTCTTTGAGTTTCCACAGTAAGTGCTATGTAGCAATGCGACCCACGATGAGAAAATAAGTAAGTCGGGCTGGTATTTGAAGGATCAAATGGAGTAGTGGTCTTACAACCACCAAGTCTACCTAACGAAGGGGAACTTGTTTCACCACGATTTGTCACTTCTCTACTCTTCCAATTCTCTGCAACTGCCACCACTACGAGAAAAACGACTAAAGACAGCTCGTGTTGCAAGCCCAAAGCCAAGCAATAATATAGTTCGTAGGGTCCTTTGTAAATGATGCGAAACAGTGTGCATCATTGGCATTTCCTTCGTTTTGCACCATGGTGGTGCATCCTTATTTTCGCAAAGATATAACGATGATGCCTAAGCATCATGAAGCTCATTCGAGTAAGCAACGCGTCACAATGATTCTTTTGCATCATATAGGCTTTAACGGCTAAGCTTTGAAGCTTAATGGAGCATTGCTCCTTAATGCACCTTCAACCAACTACCTCTTTCTTTTTATGTCTTATTGATATTTCTACAACTAAAAGTTGGGGAGCACTTTGACATGCATGTTTTACTATTCATAATCGTGTGCCATGCACCCTTGAGTAATGCACCATGTGACCATGGTGGCACAATTTCACTTCTGGCCCGACGTCCAACTTGATATTGCACCATGATGGTGCAACATCGCTCTTGGACAGCCTTCTACTGGCGTGAAACACCATGATGGTGCTATACTGCACTTGGCTATTCTTTCACTGGTTAATTATCATGATGGTATAACATTTTACTTGGCCAACCTCCAACTTGCATTATGCACTATTGTGGTGGAACTTCTGTCTTTGCCCAACATACTCTTAACACGCAACCAAACATTTGAGATGAAGCTTAATCTAATTCAAATAAAGCATCTTTGAGCGCACGTCATACGAAAAATGCAGGTGCTACATAACCAAAACCAAACTGAAGTCATATTTGGTCCGGGGCTGTCCGATTTCTCCGGTTTTTTTCTGGGTTTTTATACGGCCATAGTTACATTCCGTTCGGCGCACCTAAAACAATACATTGTTGAATATCTGATCAGTATTCAAATGGGTAGATTAAATATAGTTTGGGTTTTTGACATAACCTGTGAGAAATGAGGGAAAAGATATTATGTAACTGTTTGGAAAGGCATAGATTAGTTAGTGACGTTTCAATTTGAAACAAGATTTCAAAGGTCACAACTGTTCCAAACGTGGAGTATACTGATGGCTTTTCATATGGGTTTTTTTAAGAGACATGTCTATATATTTTGCATTCTATAAAAAGGGTTCAAGTGATACTTGAAGATACACTGAAAAAAATTCTCTTCTCCCTCTTTCTTAGACGAGTAGTAATATCAATTAGAGTTCAAGGGTGATTCGTCGATAGTTGTTGATCGCCGATCACACAAAGGCTTGATTATACCCTTAGAAACGGTTTGCATTCGATCTCGCAACAAACTCTTAGTGAGTGATAGAAAATAATGTTTTAAGGAAAGCGATTACGCGACTTCAATGCCATTGATTTTTTGATTCCATACCCTAAATTTCCAACAATCTAAAAACGTTATATGCTTTTTCTAACAATGGAATCAGAGACTACTTGGCTTTGTAGGGCTTCTGGATGTTTGGAGTTCAAGTCACTTCTCAAAGACATTAAGATTGGGTTTTTATGAGTATCAAAGATGGAGACAAAGAAAACGGTTAGTGGAAATTGATTTTACATAAATTATTACAACATGATAGCATACTGTTGATATCTATTGATCTTTGTTTGAGTTTGCATCATGACTATTTGGTTCCTGATGATATTGAAAACTTGTTAACGTATTGACTTGTTTTGTTTATGAGTTCCTTGTTAACTATTTGCGAATATTGAGTTTTCAATTCAAATTTTCAAGTGATTTAATTTTGAATTGATGAAATTGTGGGGGTAATGTACAATTCTTGAATTGTGATTATTATCATCTTTTGAAACTGAGAAAGAAGTGGGTCGTAAACTTAGTATTTGACAAATTATCTCAACTAATTATCTGACTAAATCTTTCCGTTTTTGTTTAGTATGAATCTTGTGAGTGGCGGACGTTGATAATTTAATTGTTCGTAACCATGATCATTGTTGGCATGTCATAACACATGTATAGCTTTTATTTGAATACCTTTATTAAGATGGAAATAGGCATTCTGTTCTGATGTGTGAATTGTTCATTTTACATGAAATAATGAATTACTCTTCTCTCTTTTAAATTTGTTCATGCATCTTGTACATGCTATAAGATGCATGAACATTATTTTCCTTTTGTAAGGAAAGGTTGTGTTATTTCTAAAGCACGGTAATACAATGAAACTTTTCGTCGCCCAAGTTTGATCATCGAACCTAGTTAGTTTGGGGTAATGCATGACCACAGATCATTGAGGTGTGGGACCAAAGTAGGGAGACATTAACAGTGGTATTCGAGGATTGATACATATAGATAGTATCTTTGCCAAAACTTATAACTACAATTTGTAGTTTTATATCAGTTCAGTTTGTGTACACAATGTCTTTCCACTTTGTAGTTTCATGACACTTGTGAATGATAACGGAATTTAGGGTATAAGACGTAGTCTGTACAATTTAATTATTGTCAAAAGTGATAGCTTTTTAGAAGAGCCTGTAAAATTTTGAATTCAAATACAAACAGGTGGTTGGTGAATGTTTGGATTGGAATTGGATTAGCAATATAATCTAAGGTGCTGCACATTAGTTTCCCACTATTTAATATGAGGTTGTAGATTCATAGAGTGCTATGTACCCGAGAGAAGTAGAATCTCTAATGGGAACTGTGAATTCCATTAATCTTAATCTACAAGAATCGTTGGGTTTGGTCTGTGCTTATAGTGGTCACACTTAAAGCATGACTTTAAATGTACATATGTTAAGAACTTTTTGATCAAATTTTGAATTTGGTTGGTTTTCAAATTAAGTGGGGAATTTTATTTTGGCACCCAGTTGTTAAGAAAAAAGCAAAGTAGTGGTATATAACAAGACCATTCTACGGCAAAGTAGGGATGGATTTCAGAAATCAGAGCACCACAAAATTATGGGGGTGGTCGTCATATAACAAGAGTGTTATAAGGATAAATTCATTAAAATGAGGTTGGTGGATTTCTTGAATCTATGACTACCCTTGAATCTGAAATCACTAAAACTATGAAAGCGATCATATAATTATGATATGGCTATCATTTGACTTTCAATCTAATAAATGAGGCCAATCTAGTTTGGTGAAATACCTTTTTGTAAGGACTTAAACTTAGTTTGCCAAAACCTTTTTGAAGGGTTGAAGTTTAGTTTGGCAAGCCATTTTTGTAGGGATTTTCACTTGAAAAAATTCATATTGAATTCAATGTACATAATGAATATTGGATTTAAACCTCCATGATACTGAATCACCGGTAATGGTAACCCGACCAACCACTAGGAAATGACTAGTTCGTCGGTTTAATGGGTAAAAACAAGTTACTGATAAGTGATTAGTTTCAACACTTAAATTTTGAATCCCAATTGTGAAAATGGGTGTTGACATGTTCCGTTATGAATAGAGGTTGATTTAGTAGTCTTAATGAAGTTTAATTCTTTGTGAACAAGTTTTCAAAATAACGGGAAATCTGGAAGGATTTCACCTATGTGAGCATAGAAGTGGTGCCGCTTCTCATAAGAGTGAGGTTCTCTTGGGATTTCTCATGAAACCAGGCAAGCACAAGGCCATAATAGTGGTAAGCGAAAATCGAACTCATTAAAGGTACCGATGATTCTATGTGTATGGTGTTTCTGTTTATGTCACATAGGATTAGAGGTTTAAAGCCAAGGCCACCATCAACTTCGAAATAACTTTGAAACGTTTACACTAATCAAAAGTTTAATCTTCGTGACACCTTTGTGTATGCATAGAATCATCGCATTACTCATTGGACTTCTATATTTAATCTAGTAGGGGATTGTTGAATACCTGATCAGTATTCAAATGGGTAGATTAAATATAGTTTGGGTTCTTGACATAATGATAGGCGCATTTATGTGTCTAATATGTCTCAATTGTATATATTGTTAGTGCTCGATTTTGTATTTATGTTGTTATTTTATGTCTTTGTAGGTATTTATAGAGAAACAAGCTCTTGCGGCGAAATTGGTTCGAAAAGTGGTGTTTTACACCCCAGGATAAAGTACTAAAGGAACCCCATAAATGCACCGGAGGAACCCCGAAAAAAGTGTTGAAAACACCCCAGAAAAATTACTAAAGGCACCCCAAGGGAATGTGTTATTCAGACTCCAGCAATGGATAAGGGGCGACCACTGGATAAGGGGTGACCTTCTTCACAAAATTTGAATTATGGTTTTGGCGGCAAAATATTTTCATTAACAGCAGATTTTTCGATCGGAAGTTGAAGGTGTTTGGTTGAGACTAAAAGGATGAAATTCGTTGGGTAGTTGTGATATGTCCTAACAAAGCTAGTATGGGTGTTTGTTTCGATCAAATTTGGCTGGATAACTTGGTTTAATCCAAACAGGGAGTTGGAGGAAAAACATGAGCTTGCACGAGTTGTGAGGAATTTAAACGTGTACTGCACGTGCTTGGAAGACTTAATCGATATTCTGGAGCGTGAAGAAGGTATAGAAGGAAAGAAATACAACTGCAAACGCGTGGAGAAGCTAAAACAGAAAATTATTGCCGTGAGAATAAAAATAATAAAGAGAAGAATTTTTGAAGTTATGGAGGAGATTCGATGCATCTTTCGGGTATAAATAGGTTTCCTTAGTACCATACAAGGGGGGTTGAGAGTTTGGGGAGCTGAGGAGAGATTAGGAGCGAGAAATCACGAGTTGCAGAAACTCGGGTTCTGCTGCTGCTGCTGCTGATGAACATCAAGAACACGAAGAACAAAGACCCGTCAAAGAAAGTCGTTGGAAACTGTCGCATTTACTCGACAGTTTGCAACACCTTTCAAGCGACTTCGGAATAGTGACTGCAACACTTTCTTTCTATCGTTCATTTGCGACGATTTGCATGCATCACAAAATCCTGTATTTCACTATTTTCTCCATTTTCATCATTGTAAACACTTATAGAGCAAATAAAAAAAATCTTTTCAGAGTGTCTATAATATGAGGAGCTAAACCCCAACATTGAGGCGATGGAGGAAGCCTTATTTCACACTTGGGTAATTATATTTAATTCTTTTCATGACTTTTGCACTAATTTTAATTGAAATTATGATTTGAATTAATTAGTTATCATTTGATTAGATGGGTCATGCTTAGCTTAGGTGATTTGATGTCCCATGCTTAACATTTACATCTAATATTTTGAGAATCTATCTTGGAAAAAACAAGAGTCACTTTATTTTATATATTTATTGGGCTATAATTGTTAAAAGAATTATTATTTGAACCTTAAGAATTGAATTTGGTGGAATCCTAAGCCCTGGTACCTCTCACACCATTTGTTAATAGTTTTTGTATATATATTTTTATTAAATCTATAAACTCAAATCTTCACAAGTCTTAGAGTTCGAATCATTTTTACTACAACTTCAAAATCACATCACATAACCTGTGAGAAATGAGGGAAAAGATATTATGTAACTGTTTGGAAAGGCATCAGTTGGTTACTGTGTTTGAGAGGCATCAATTAGTTAGTGACGTTTCAATTTGAAACAAGATTTCAAAGGTCACAATTGTTCAAAACATGGAGTATACTGATGGCTTTTCATATGGTTGAAGAGACATGTATGTATATTTTACATTCTATAAAAAGGGTTTAAGTGATACTTGATGATACACTAAAAAAATTCTCTTCTCCCTCTTTCTTAGATGAGTAGTAATATCAATTAGAGTTCAAGGGTGATTCGTCGATTGTTGTTAATCGTCGATCACACAAAGGCTCGATTGTACCCTAGGAAACGATTTTCGCTCGATCTCGCAACAAACTCTTAGTGAGTGAGAGCAAATAATGTTTTAAGGAAAGCGATTACGCGACTTCAATCCATTGATGTTTCGATTCCATACCCTAAATTTCCAACAATCTTAAAACATAATATGCCTTTTCTAACAATGGAATCAGAAACTACTTGGCTTTGTAGCGCTTCTGGATGTTCGGAGTTCAAGTCGCTTCTCAAATACATTAAGATTGGGTTTTTATGAGTTTCAAAGATGGAGACAAAAAAAACGGTTAGTGGAAATTGATTTTACATTAATTATTACAACATGATAGCACATAGTTGATATCTATTGATCTCTGTTTGAGTTTGCATCATGACTGTTTGGTTCCTGATGATATTGAAAACTTGTTAACGTATTGACTTGTTTTGTCTATGAGTTCCTTGTTAACTATTTGCGAATATTGAGTTTTCTGTTAGAGCATTACTCGGTTGAACCCACCAAACATTGGTATGTCAAGTTTGGTTGTCATATTTTAGTGAACCAAAACTCATTTAAAGAGTCGCTTGATTATATATTAGAGTTAACTTCGTATATGTTAACTAGAAAGTTATTAGGATATGAGACACACAAGTATTACTCGAAGACTTGAAGAATGTGAAGAAGTAAAGAGCTACATCAACGACATCATCCTTCCTCTTTAGGTTAGTAATATTTTGACTTGAACTGTTTCATTCCTAACGTATCTTTCAAGTCGTGCATATTGAAAACATAACTGCGAAGCTGTGAATGATTATACTTTAGTTAGACATAGTATTAAGGAATTATAATACGAAGTATAACGTTTATCTTTTGAACTTCGTATATAAGACATCGACATAATCGTATGAATGCTATTGTGATTATGTAAGGGTATGTGTGAAGATTTCGTCCTAGGAAACAATGTTTTACATTCGTTTAAAGGAAGTACATTCATAAACTTGTTTTGATAATCGAAAGGGAAATCGCAAGGCTTATTGGTATTGTTATTCATTTCAAATCTTTGGATTACCAATATGTGTGTTTAGTATAACCGTTCATAACTTGTTTATATATCTTGGTAAAACTAATCACAAGGCATTGGTATGACTTTTATTAGTGAAACCGATCTTAAGTAATCACCTGGGATGGTATGATCGATATTTTGTAATTGGTGTGACCAACTCTAGACATTGGGTAACCGATCCTAGTAAGAGGTGTGACCGATCACAAGTATGTAGAATCGATCCTTGTAATAGGTGCAACAAGTCTTAGTAATTGGTGTAACCGATCCTATGACTTATGCAACCGATCACAAGTAAATACCATAAAAGTGTGGTAACCGATCCTGGTACTTAGTCAACCAATTTTTGGAAACTAGTGTGACTGATCCTTGTACCCACATGGAGGTAAAACCGAAACTTGTTTTGGTAGAACCGTTAAACCCATGATTGGTGACTTGATATGATAATCAATCACATAGTTCTTGGAAGTCAGATGAACCAATTCTAAACTTGTTTGGAAGTGTGGAAAATCAGTTCCAAGATTGTAAATATGAAAAAGGATTTACAAAGTAAAGATGTCGACATACTTTGAACATGTGCAATAATTCTTATCTATTATTGTTCAAAGATATTCCTTAATAACTAAAGGAAAATCCCGGATCGAAATAAATTGAGAATCTTTTAATTTAGGTTTTTAGTTTTATTTGCTTTTAATTTCCAGCAATTAAATTCATATCTCTGGAAAATAAAAATTGGTAATGTGCATTTACTAATTGGAGATTTTCTAATGAGATTTCGGAAGATATTGGACAGAGCATTTCCAGGAATTATGAAAACCGATTTGGGCATTTATTGCATATCTTGAGAATATTCGGTTTTGGAAATTCCTTGGTGTCCAAACATCCTTGGTCTATAAATACCTAAGTTTGCATTTCGAGCAAACTAATCCTAAGAGCCAGCAAAACTACCTTGTTGTGTTGTTACTGGTGGAGCCGTCTATTCGGAGAGGAAAGTAACCTAATTAGGCGAAATATCTTACGACCGTTCGTTTAAAGACTTCTTTGGGATCAAGAAGCTCTACGAGTACTGTTGGTGGGAAATTAGATAATTGCAGTGTTATTAGTTTTCGATTGATTTGATTGACTAACGGTTGTTGAACTTTGATTGCACCTAGTTTGTTTACGCTTGAGAATCTTCTCTTCTGATATAAGATTCACTCAAACTAGATCAAAGTATCGACGGGGATCTTTAGAACTCTTTGTAGATCTAAAGACGTCTTGTGATAATCCATCGTTAACAGACTCCGTTCTGTGTGTGATTGATCACAAGAGATTCAAGTTGTTTGTGTGCAGGTGTTTATTGAAGATCTAAGAAGATTTGAAGACAAAGAAGATTTCTATTTGGTTTCATAATCTTTGGTGTGCACAAAACTTGATCGGCTGGGGATCCAACTATAATCGGTTTATCTTTTTGATAGATTGGATTGATTAGTTGTGTAGATCGGCATTAGTATTTAGTATCTTGATCAGATCTTATTATTGATTGCATAGTCTAAACAATTACTTTGGTAGTTGTTGAATAGATTGATCTAAAAACCCGACAAAGGAGTTTATTGGGATAAACGGAAGAGCCTTTTGTCAAACTCATATCACGTTGGTTGAAAAGAGTTGTTACCGAACAGATTTGTTGTTCCTTTATTGTTTGGAATACGAACCAAAGGAATTGTTCCAAGTGCGTGACTTATTATAAGTTGGAGGCGCAGGGATACTGAGGAAACTAGGTTAACTATAGGTTTAGTTGCTTGGTCTCAACTATACGAAGTTGGTTTAGATTTTATATAGCGGCTTAATTCTGAGAGTATTTAATTCTGGACAAGGTCCCAGGGTTTTTCTGCATTTGCGGTTTCCTCATTAACAAAATCTTGCTATGTCTTTTACTTTTCTATTTCCGCAATTATAATTGATTTATTATAATTAGAAGTAAAATACACAAACGTTAATTCCTAATTACTTGATAGCAATCCTATAGTGTTTGGTTAAGTCTGAACCTATTATCAAGTAATCATACTTTGTTGTTGTATTGTCTCGATCTCGTATCCATAGAAGATCACACGAAGTGTGAACCGATTAGTTGTATTGTCTCGACTCAGTCCATAGACAATCACTTTCGGAGAAAGGACTTATAGGTGGAAAAGTTTTAGATTGAGGTATATTTGGGTACCCTCGTCTTTTCAATTTCAATTCAAATTTTCAAGTGATTTAATTTTGAATTGATGAAATTGTGGGGGTAATGTACAATTCTTGAATTGTGATTATCATCATCTTTTGAAACTGAGAAAGAAGTGGGTCGTAAACTTAGTATTTGACAAATTATCTCAACTAATTCTCTGACTAAATCTTTGCATTTTTGTTTAGTATGAATCTTGTGAGTGGCGGACGTTGATAATTTAATTATTTATAACCATGATCACTGTTGGCATGTCATAAAACATGTATAGCTTTTGTTTGAATACCTTTATTAAGATGGAAATAGGCATTCTGTTCTGATGTGTGAATTGTTCATTTTACATGAAATAATGAATTACTCTTCTCTCTTTTAAATTTGTACATGCTATAAGATTCATGAACATTATTTTCCTTTTGTAAGGAAAGGTTGTGTTATTTTTAAAGCACGGTGATACAATGAAACTTTTCGTCGCCCAAGTTTGATCATAGAACCTAGTTAGTTTGGGGTAATGCATGATCACATATCACTGAGGTGTGGGACCAAAGTAGTGAGACATTGACAGTGGTATTCGAGGATTGATACATATAGATAGTATCTTTGCGAAAACTTGTAACTACAATTTGTAGTTTTATATCAGTACAATTTGGGTACACAATGTCTTTCCATTTTGTAGTTTCATGACACTTGTGAATGATACAGAAATTTAGGATATAAGACGTAGTCTGTACAATTTAATTACTGTCAGAAGTGATAGCTTTTTAGAAGAGCCCGTAACATTTTGAATTTAAATACAAACAGGTGGTTGGTGACTGTTTGAATTGGAATTGGATTAGCAATATAATCTATGGTGCCGCACATTAGTTTTCCACTATTTAATATGAGGTTGCAGATACAAAGAGTGCTTTGTACCCGAGAGAAGTAGAATCTCTAATGGGAACTGTTAATTCCATTGATCTTAATATACATGAATCGTTTGGTTTGGTCTGGGCTTATAGTGGTCACACTTAAAGCATGACTTTAAATGCACATCTGTTAAGAACTTTTTGATCTAATTCTGAATTTGGTTGGTTTTCAAATTAAGTTGCAAACAAAACCATATGGGATGTGGGGAATTTTATTTTGGTACCCAGTTGCTAAGCAAAAAGCAAAGTAGTGGTATATAACAAGACCATTCTACGGCAAAGCATGGATGGATTTCAGAAACTAGTGCACCACAAAATTGTGGGGGTGGTCGTCATATAACAAGAGTGTTATAATGATAAATTTATCAAAATGAGGTTGGTGGATTTCTTGAATCTATGGCTACCCTTGAATCTGAAATCACTAAAACTATGAAAGCGGTCATATAATTGTGATATGGCTATCATTAGATTTTCAGTTTAATAGATGAGGCCAATCTAGTTTGGTGAAATACCTTTTTGTAAGGACTTAAACTTAGTTTGCCAAAACCTTTTTGAATGGTTGAAGTTTAGTTTGGCAAGCCCTTTTTGTAGGGATTTTCACTTGAAAAAATTCATATTGAATTCAATGTACATAATGAATATGGGATTTAAACCTCCATGATACTGAATCACCGGTAATGGTAACCCGACCAACCACTAGGAAATGACTAGTCCGTCGGTTTAATGGGTAAAAACAAGTTACTGGTAAGTGATTAGTTTCAACACTTAAATTTTTAATCCCAATTGTGAAAATGGGTGTTGACATGTTCCGTTATGAATAGAGGTTGATTTAGTAGTCTTAATGAAGTCCAGTTCTTTGTGAACAAGTTTTCAAAATAACGGGAAAGCTGGAAAGATTTCATCTATGTGAGCATAGAAGTGGTGCCGCTTCTCATAAGAGTGAGGTTCTCTTGGGATTTCTCATGAAACCAGGCAAGCACAAGGCCATAATAGGACTAGATGTTTAAGCCAGGGCCACCATCAACTTCGACATAACTTTGAAACGTTTACACTAATCAAAAGTTTAATCTTCGTGACACATTAGTGTATGCGTAGAATCATCACATTACTCGTTGGACTTCTATATTTAATCTAGTGGGGGATTTTTGAATATCTGATCAGTATTCAAATGGGTAGATTTAATATAGTTTGTTCTTGACATAATCTGTGAGAAATGAGGGAAAATATATTATGTAATTGTTTGGAAAGGCATCAATTGGTTACTGTGTTGGAGAGGCATCAATTAGTTAGTGATATTTCAATTTGAAACAAGATTTCAAAAGTCACAATTGTTCCAAACTTGAAGTATACTGAAGGCTTTTCATATGGGTTTTTTGAATAGACATGTCTGTATATTTTGCATTTTATAAAGAGGGTTTAAGTGATACTTGAAGACACACTAAAATATTTCTCTTCTCCCTCTTTCTTAGACGAGTAGTAATATCAATTAGAGTTCAAGGACGATTTGTCGATTATTGTTGATCGCCGATCACACAAAGGCTTGATTATATCCTGGAAAACGGTTTGCATTCGATCTCGCAACAAACTCTTAGTAAATGAGAGCAAATAACGTTTCAAGGAAAGCGATTCCGCGACTTCAAGCCATTAATGTTTCAATTCCATACCCTAAATTTCCAACATACATACGTGTTGAACTCTAATTACCCCCATCACACACAGGTCCCACTGATGAATGCGTACAATAGCAAACTAACCAAACGATGACTTAAACAGTAATAAAACTATTCGCTGTTCATTTCTGGCTAACCATACCTTTCACCGGATTCCTCATTACTCATTTTTACCACTTCCCCCCTCAACCACACATCAAAAACCCCAAACACACAAATTCAACCGAGGATAAATCCGTCATTTATTCAGGCAAATATATAAACGTCCTTTAAAACCAAGTTCCCCATGTCCGAAAACACGCACCAAATCCAGCAATGCACCAACCTTTGTAGGCCCCACTTTTATGTCCGAAAAATCTCTACTCCCTCTCTCTCCAAACTCTCTTCTTCAACTTCTCTGCTTGAACATCATAAACAATGGGAAATTCAGATCAAATATTTCCTGCCTGTAAACTCTCAGAAGAATCTTTCCTCCATTACTAACCTCCAGGAAAGATGAGGGAGAAGCAGTGAAGAAAAGAGGAAGAAGAAGAGAAGGAGAGGCGGATAAAAATGAAATCAGTGTTGCAGCAAAGTTTCTATAACAGAAGAAATAATAATAGTTTTAGAAATCCATTAGATTCACCATCATCACATCATGATAAATCTCAAACATCAAATTTATTCTGGTTAGTAATTCATGGTATTTGTTGTATTATTAGTCTTGTTTTAGGTTTCAGATTCTCTCGTATTATCTTCTTCCTTCTTTTCTCAACTAGTACCACTACTAATAATGATCTCTACTCACTTAGAACTAGCACTACTACTTCAGATCTTGGAACCACAACTAAATTTCATGTGAATTCATCAACTCAATTATTCAATAATGGGAAGACTAATAGCCGTGTTGTAGTAGGTAGACATGGAATTTTGATTCGTGAATGGCCTCATCCTGATTATAATGAAGTTATGAGAGCTCATAAGATACTTGATAGAGTTCAGAAAGAACAAAGAATTCAATATGGGATTAAGAATCCGAGAACTTTGATTGTTATTACACCTACTTATGTTAGGACTTTTCAGAGACTTCATATTACTGGTTTAATGCATTCTTTGATGCTAGTACCATACGATCTAATTTGGATTGTTGTTGAAGCTGGTGGAAGGACTAATGAAACATCTGAAATTATTAATAAATCTGGTTTGAGGAATTATCATGTTGATTTTGATACCCGGTTGCCGATTTCTTGGGAAGATCGGCATAAAATGGAAGCGAAAATGCGGATTCATGGATTGAGGTGAAATTTTGTGAATTCTTTTTGGTTTGATTGTTTGTTTTAGTGCTATTTGGTTTTTGTTTTGTTTTAATTCGATAGGGTTTTGTTGGTACAGAGTCGTGAGAGAGGAGAAATTAGATGGAATTGTGATGTTTGGTGATGATAGTAATATGCATAATATGGAATTGTTCGATGAGATCCAGTCTGTGAAATGGTTTGGTGCTATTTCTGTTGGAATTCTTGCTCATTCTAGTAGTTCCGAAGATACATCATCATTGACTAATAAGGAGAAAGAAGAAAATCTGCCTATGCCTGTTCAAGGTCCAGCATGTAATTCAACTGGACATTTGATTGGTTGGCACACTTTTAATTCTCTTCCTTATGAGGGGAAGAGTGCGAGGTACATTGGTGACAGGGAGATTGTTTTACCAAGGAAGCTTGAATGGTCTGGGTTTGTTTTAAACTCTAGGTTGGTTTGGAAGGAATCGCCAGATAGACCTGTATGGGTTAATGATCTTGATTCGTTGCACGAAGCGGTGGTTGAGAGCCCACTATCTTTGTTGACGGACCCTTCTTATGTTGAACCTCTCGGTGATTGCGGTCGGAAGGTTATGCTATGGTGGTTACGTGTTGAAGCCCGTGTGGACAGCAAATTTCCTTCTGGGTTAGTATGATGCTCTACTGTTGATCTCCAATTATTGCTCTTAATTCTGTCTGTTCTCGTGCTTTGATTAGCTTAGGTATTGTTTTATGCTGAAAACAAGAACTTTCATCATTGCTTTGTTCGCTTAAGTTGCTACTAGTACTGACCATTAATATAGAAAGTTCCCACTGACAATTAGCAGATATCAGAACGTATACGTTGAGACACTACACTGGTCTTATTACTCTGCTAGTTGAAACTAGTGATTCAAGAGCAATTATTAGTCATCTGATAACTTGAATCGTACGCGACATAATGATTGAATCGTTTGTATATATTATATTTTCTGGTCGGCCTATTTTGTGTATATCGAGTGTAATTTTGTACACAGTTGTTGAATATAGCATAATAAACTAACACCTTATGCAAAGACTTTTGGATCAAATAAAAACAAATTATAAGTAATATTAAAGTGCATAATCATTGAGTTAGGTAAAAAACTAAATATCCATTACTACAGCAGTCCCAGTGTTTCTGCATTTTGTAGCCCACATCCGACAAATCCACTAGTGTACGGCATCAACATACACACACATTGTTGTTACTTGTTACACAGGCCAAAAGCCTTACGGTTATCTACTGACGTCCATTGTATAAGTTTGGTTTGATCATAACAGTTTCTTAGGATGTTGGAATTTCACAAGCTTATACTTACAGAATAAATGCATTAATTTCACTTGCCTAGTTGTTCTAGCTCATACTACTCTGTTCTTGATAGATTACTAACTCGTTTGGTAGAAATTACTGTCCTGGCTTGAGGTCAAGGACCGGAAGCCTATCTAGGATTTTCTGAACACGGCTCAAGTGACCATCTTGGTACAATCAATAATCTTAATTTAAACTCCATTTTCTTCCCTTGAGACAAGGGTGTGTAGTCAGGAAATTTGAGCATAGAATAACCTTTCTTCTGTGGTCATGGTAAGTTTCAATTTGTTAGGGGCCCACTCTGTGAAAATATAACATTTCGTGTGCTTTGTTTATATAAGCTCCCTGTTAAACCAAGGAAGTACCACAAAAGGTTAGAGGGACCGTATTCTCCATAAAAATATGGGTGCCTCAAGCCGCTGTGCTGGTCATATGAAGGATAATTGAACAATAATATTATAATACCTACTAGAATACAGGCTAGTAGAAACCCAACTGTCGTGGTTCTTAGGTGGATTGAAATTTCCAAAAAGTCAATTTCAATCAAGGACCCACGTCAGTTGGGTTTCTACTAGCCAGAATTCTAGTAGATTTGAAGACAAAATGTAGTTTGACAAGAGCTTGTAGTGAATCCAGCGAGGACCCACGCCACTTGGTTTCTACTAGCCTGAGTTCTAGTAGGTTTGAAGACAAATTGTTGTCAAACTTCAGCTTGACAATAGCTCTTATTGAACCTGTTAACAGTTGATAATTTTACAACTTGGTTGAGTATCTGTTTATACACTTTACATGGAAAGGGGCATGTGATGCCTAGTTTTGTATGGATATTGATAGTTTATGAAGTTAGAGATAACGAAAGGACCCCACGCAAGTATCCACTATTCATTCTTGGAACTGCAAAACAGAAGACAAAGATAGAGTTACTAGTTTGATCCTCGTTAAACTTTAAAATTGTGTTGTATGTTTGTTCTTTCATCATGCATTATCATGTTTGTGTTAGACGAGCATCTATTTGTCCATGTTGGACTCGTACATATTCGATGTTCATCGATAGAACATCTTTCTGATATTCAGCTTTAAGTCAAAGAATGTTTTTAAAGCTATTCTAGACACATAAAATAGCTACATAGTAGACTTGTTCTTTGTTACTGGCTCTGAACCTTTTGATCTTCTGCATTACCCACCGAAGCTTTTTATTAGTGTACAACACTTGATTTCACCACTGCAGCTCTTACATACTGTTCAAAATTTATAAATTGTGGTGTCACTTACAGTTAACATTCAACCTGATGTAAATTCATGCATGCAGATGGATAATTGATCCTCCTCTGGAAATTACAGTACCTGCTAAACGCACACCATGGCCAGATGCTCCTCCAGAACTCCCATCTAATGAAAATTTGAATATTATCCAAGATCGCACAGATAAGCGTCCAACCAAAACATCTCGAGCTACTAAAAAACGTAGTTCCAAGATCAAGCGGAAACGTGAATCTCAAACAGTTTCTGAAGGGCAGAGGTAAGCACAGCAAATTGTTTGTCTACAACATCTAGCTACATGTGTTACAAAGTGAAATCATCCGTCTTCAACATCAAGAAATGTGATTACAGAAATGATAACACAAGGACTCATACGAGAAACACTGCTGGAAGCGTGTTTATTACAATGGGGTGGTTCATGTTTGTATTGTTAGTGGGTTCGCCGAGCTCAGAATTATGGCAGGAAAGAAGTAGGAACTTGTGTCTGTTGATTCTTTTTATTTAGAGAACAATGGTGTTAGGAAACCTCTGTTGTTTGTTAGTGCTTGAATTGCTTAGAAAATTTATACCATTTGTAATAAGAAAAAGAAAGAAAGAAAAGGTGATCATACCATCTCTAGCTTCAAAGTTAGATGTTGTAAATGAAGAGGTTTATTGGTGATTCTTGTTGTTCTTCCTTTTGCTCTTGGCAAGTCTTCCATATTTGATTCATTTTTTGTTTTCTACTCTAAATTCACATAAAATTATAGAATGTTGTCATCTAATTGTAAGTTGTTTTCTAGGAAATTTCTGTGGGCCAAAAAGATAGACCTAAAACTTGTTCATAGGACCAATTAGGAAAATTACAAAATCACTTTCAAAAAGGATGGTCTCGGCTTCAGCAAGATGCTGTTCGATGAAACCGTCAAAACATAGAAGAATCTTACCTAGTTAAGTCAGTTATATGCAGCATGACATCTATATCATCGGCATTGATTCATCAATAAGGTGAAAGATAAGATAAGATTTAGGATATACATTTCTTTCCCGTCTAAGAAAAATAATACTACAATAATTGTATTTTTTTTAAATAAATATTATGCATCAATTCCGTAAAAGTAGCCTTCTTCTCTTGTGCAGTGACAATGTCTATGTTCATCCCATCTCCAAAGAACGTGCTTGCACATCTTCTTTGAGAATCAGGATAGCTATACTCATTCAATAGAGTATTTTCCTACATTGCGTGAAAAATGTGGGATAGTCTAGTATATGGCAATTTGTATGAGCCATTATGACTTAAGTATGTCCACAGAGCTGAAGTAATAATATTTCTAAATGCCCCAAAGAATTAAAAATTAGGGGAAGAAGGGGTGTCATCATTCTTGGGATGCAAGAATTTCAAATTGGATCAAGTCTCGTTTTTATATATTTTTCTTTTCTTTCTTACCGACCAGGTACTGAGGATGGAGTTTTCGTTATCTCCGGCCGAGAACCTAAAATTATTTTTGAACATCGACTGTTGTATCTGATGATGAGAGATCAATCATTAGGAAACGTAGACAGCAAATTAAAAAAGGGATTATAGAATTAGAAATCAACAATTATTATCACAGCATAGGTGATGCGTTGTTTAGCAGAGTGTGAACCTCTCAAGATTCCTTTTAGAATAATAATTGAAAGCCATTAGAAAACGTCAAACAACTTGAGTACTTTAGAGAAAGAGACACATTGATCGTTTGATAAGGCAATCAAATTGTTTAAGAAATAGAGATGGTGGTGAGTAGATAAAACACTACTACTACTCTTGCGACTTATCTTCAAGAAAATCTACAAATCCGATTTTTTTTTTTTTAGTAATAAGTAAAAAGATTCAACACTGATAGAGCTAGCAGACAGACATGGGTAATACACTATCTTTGGCGGGTTGGCGGGCTGGCTGTATAAAAATTACTTGTAATTTAGTTTAGGTCTCCATATCCCCATCCGGAAGGTCATCGAATCCACCGGAAGTATTATAAAAACTTTACGTCACCAATTATCATCTTGAGTTCGCTCAATTCTAATTATTTTAATCATCAATTGTTAATTAACTTTGCTTTAAAATATACTAACATTAAACCTAATAGAAATGGGGAAGGATCGGGTCACGGCTTTAGAATGACGGAGTTGTCCACAAACTCTCCCAACCAGTAGATTTTGCCTCTATGGATTGGCTGATATATATTTATATAAAGAACAAGCGGGTTTATAACTATACCAAGATCCGTTTTGATAGTTGAGAAAATCTTGGACTTTTGATTTTTTTTCTTTCTCTGCTAAATTATATTTTTATTTGGCAGTGACTAAATGCAACCCGCGTTTGGGTTAAATGTAACCAAGATATCACTTTTAAAATTTTGATATACTTTATTTTAATTTTAAAAGTGACTAAATGCAACCCATAAAAGTCAAGTCAAATCCAAATCATAATCCAAAATAACCACCCAAAAATAACTAACCGCTTCCATTACGGTAAGTTTATATATAGGTTATTTTTTCATTTTTTCTTCTTCATTAATCAACTGTTATTCAAACCCTAGATGAATCAGAACAACATCTTTGTTGTTCAAATGAAGTTAAGGTTTCTGAAAACAATGAAGAGGTAAGCATCCTTGTTTTTCTATCTTTTTATTTTAATGGTTAAAACTTAAGTAGTAAAAAATTCAGATGAAGAACTGATCGGTAGGGTTTGATCGACCATGAGGCTTATTGGATTATCGCGGCTGACCGACTGTGTATTTATGTTTAGTTCTTTCACTAACATAATTAATATGAATTTCAAACTTGTTTAATAGGTTATTCCTATCAGATTGAAGAAATTCCAACTCAGGTAGATGTATGTTTAGAGGACACAAACAAAAGATCAATTTGTTCCGAAGAAAAAGATGGAGAGCTCGCTTTAGATGTTATCGCTTCAAGTTCTTCCGAGCTGCCAGATACTGTCAAAGTTTTTGTCTTTGATTCCACAGAACTCTGTAAACCAATAAGGTAATATCTAAGGCAATATATCAAATTGTTTTTTCATAAGGTAGAAGTAACACTGATGTTTTAATACTTATCGTGTAGATTTTTGGTTCAAAAGATGAAGTTGTAGAGTAGTGTTGTAATGTGGGAAAGAAGAAAAATATGGTGATTGTGATTGTAAAGGGAGAAGGTAAAAATCAAGGAGGTAAGGGTTCGTTTGTTGAATTAGCATGTGAAAGAAGTGGCAAACATAGAAAGCTCATAATAGATGAAAGTTTGTTGATTCCAAATGTAAAGCGAAGAAAAGGAATATCAACAAAAAAGTGCGGGTGTCCTTTTAGACTAAGGTCAGCATGTCTAGATACTAATACATGGAAATTAACCGTCGGGGTCAGATACCATAACCATTTGGCTGCTGACAATCTATTAGGCCATGCATATGTTGCTAGATTAACGAACGACAAATAAGAAGATGTTATTCTATTAGCGGCAGGCGGCGCGAAACCTAAAAACATACTCAACACTATAAAAGAGAAGTATCCAAATAATTATTCTACTATGAGGACTATTCGTAATGCTAAACTAAAGCATGGTATAGACGAAAGTGCCGGGAGGACTAGGTTACAACTACTTCATGCGTATCTTGATCAAAATCATTATGTGACATGGAATAGGAGAATTCCCGAGAGTGATGAATTGACCGACATTTTTTTGGCTAATCCAAAATTCACCATGTGCGCCCGATGTTTTCCTTCCGTGGTTATAATTGATTGTACTTACAAGACCAACAGATGGAAAATGCATTTGTTTCATGCTGCAGGTATGACATCCACTGGTTTAACTTTCACAATTGCATTTGCTTTTATGTGTGCTGAACTGAAGGAGAACTATGAATGGGTACTAAAATGTTTGAAATCATTATACTCTTCCACTTGCTTGCCTACGGTTATTGTTACTGATAATGAGCAGGCGTTGATCAGTGGCATTAATATTATTTTCCCCAATGCAAAAAGGTTGCTATGTACTTGGCTTTTGCAGATGAAAACCATTTTATTCCTATGAAACTGAAGTTAAGTGCTCCGGTTCTACTAACATTGAGCGTTTGGAGGACGAAAGCATTTGGTGATGCGCAGGACTGTCCAAACCATTACAAGACAAAGATGGATACATTTCGCAACATCATGAATATTAGATCAAACAATTAAGTGATAGTTGATTAGATTATTAATAAATAATCAAGGATACTAGATAAAAATCTTGTTGATGTGTATGGTTAAGACATATTGATTTCGTCATTTTTTATGTACATACTGAATTTATATCTTTTATCACTGTGATATTTTTGGCACCATATTTTTTGTTTTTAGCTGTACAGGATGACTGAAACACACAGTCGTTTAGTCCTGGTTGACTTGGTTGGATGTCTTTGTTTCCTCGTTGTTTCCTTGTATCAACTTGAACAGTCGTAGTTGGAGGTGTTTCTTTTATCTACCCGAATTCAGCTAAATCCTCTTCCTTATCATAAATCTGTAGCAAATGAGCCATTTCTAGTGTTGTAATACTTGGAAACGCATCATATATTGAATATGCATGAATAAGAGGGCTGATGAAATTTGAAAAAAAAAACTATTTAATAAATATCACCTGCAACAAGGTGATACATAACACGGACCCAATTAGGTGTAGTAAGTAGGCTTTGACGGCACACTCCTTGTAACACCCCGTATTTTTATCATGGCGCATGCTCAAAGATGCGACATGGCATGAGCTGAAGCTTCATCTCAAGCTTTTGTTGCGCTAAGAGAAACATTGGCCTAGAGTCAATATAGCGCCAAGTATGGCCTTCGAAGGCATATTGGCCAAGGGACGATGTTGCATCATCATGATGCATTAGACCAGTTGGGTAGATGGCCTCGGACGATGCAACGCAAACATCGCACGTTTAGCGGATGATTGGCCTATGGCCAATATTGCATAATCATTGTGCATCAGGCCAGAGAGGGCTGGCCATGTGAATATTGCACAATCATTGTGCAATACGCCAAAGAGAATGTCGCGCAATCATTGTGCGATAGCCAGAACCAGTGTTGCACAATCACTGTGCAATACAACAGAGTGAGTGGTGCGCAATCATTGTGCAACAGATAGAACGAGTGATCATTGTGCAATAGCCAGTACGAGTGTTGCGCAATCATTGTGCAACAGACAGAACGAGTGGTGCGTAATCATTGTGCATTACAGAACATAACTCAGCAATCATTGTCGTTTATTCATAAATACATGGCAACGACCATGAATAGTAAAGCAGGCATGTCAATCGTCTCCCCTTTTCTAAGTTGTAGAAATTATAAGTTAATATACATAGGGAGGGGTAGTTAGTTGAAGGTGCATATGCGGACTATGCACCAAGTAAGCTTCATAGCTTAGACGAAAGAGTATAAATGATGTGTAAGCCTCATTTATAGCTGCGTAGCCTTGCGAATAGGGCATACGATGCGAAGGCATCACTATGCCATGTCGCGGACCCGATAATGTGCAATCTTTGTGCATTTTGACGGAACGGCCTATACGGACTAGGCCATTACTATTATTGCCAGACCACGACCTTGCAAACGATTTGGATTAAGTTTCTGTCCCTTCGACGATGAACTACGGTCTGTGCTTGATCCCTTTAGAGTATGGAAGGGTACATAGGCAGCCGCAATGAGTTGCAGCATTGACGGTCCATCACTTTGTCGCTCATATCATCTAATTGCGAGATGATTGCGACATATCAGCCTCTCATATCATCTAGCTCGGTAGCTCGATGCAAGAGATGATTATGGCCAAACTTGATGAGGCAAGTTGCATTCCATTCCTTGGATGCTCATACTTCCTATTAATGCGTTTGACTTAGGCATGTACCAATGGCGCATTGGGCATGGCCTCGAAACTAAGCTACCTGGATATGCAAGATAACGGAGCTTGCATAAGCCTAAGAAGAGTACGACATGAGCCTGAATGATGCACCCTTGGCACGAGAAAGACAAGTTGATGCAGATGAGTAAGCTACAACCTATCTGGAGGCTAAAAACCCGAGTGTCGTAATTTAGCTCAAGACGGGTCTAAATTGATTGGAAACAGACCAATGATCAAGATGTGATCTACATATCTCGGTCTTGGAATTTTAGCCAAATTCCATCGTTTAGGGCCTCAAAAGGCCGTTTTGCCGTTTAAAAATAAATAATTGGTTTATTAATAAAGCCTTTGCGGAACAAGGGTAAGTTAGAATGGTGTGGAAGCTAATTTAGCTACATCATGCTCCACGGGCATGCTTACAAGGGCAAATGAACGTGCATTTGCCTAGTTTTAAGGCCCGGTAAGTAGCATCATTATGGCGCATCGGGGAAGTTATGGCCTGCGCTCCCTGGCGCCCCAGGCGTAATTTTACGGTCCGTCACACTCATTATCCATTTCACTGTCTTCATCTTTTATGTTCTTCCATTCCTTAAACAAGATGTGTTAACCCAATCCTTTCGACTACATCTTTAACTTTCTGTCATGAACTTTCTAGATTTCATCCATTATGTGTTTTGGAGTGAGGAAGATGCAGCGATGATGTTTTTACTCCTACGAAACAAAACACAAGAAAACTAATTAACCACTTAGTTAATAAGAAGATGCATTGATACTTATTACAGAAAAAACAAAAACATACAACAACATTTTAAAATTTTCAAAGTACCCATAACTCCTACATCACATTATTGGTATTGGCACATTGGAGGATTTTTCAATAATCCATAAATCACGACAACGGGAACTTGGTACTAGTATTGTTCATGGTACGGTGAATACTTAATGAAAGAAAAATTACAATGAAGGTTACTGTTTCACTAGTAGTAAACTGAATCAAAACTTGAATAAAAAAAATTGATAATTAAAAATTTCATTAGTATTAAACTGATGATGACATTGAATATATACTGAGAAATGCATATATACAAAACATTGAATCAAAAAAATAATAATTAAAATTTCTAGGGTTACCTTTTATGTTGTTTAACCAAATTTGCTTTGGGATTTTGGGACTGGGGAGACATTCTAATGGATTGATGCTTTCAATCGATTTTCTCGGCGAACGAGGAAGGATCATAGCATGTTAATTTCGGTGGTGGAGAAGAAGGATTCGGGGGTTATGATCTCTGTTCTTCTTTTTTGGTTTTCTTCTTTTTTGGAGAGCACCAAAGGGGTTTTGGAGAAGATGTTTTTTGGAGTTCTCAGCTGATTCTTTGAGTGAATTTCTCCATGAAAAAGAAGCTAGAAAAAAATCAATCGTGATGGTAACTTCCTTTGTCCTCTCTGCCGTTCTATCTCTCTCGTTCTATTATCTCGAATAAAGAAGAAATATTAAGGATTCGATTTAGGTTGATTCAAATCGGCCAATGATAGGGTTGTATATAACAAAATTGTTAAAAGTAATTTAGGTTGTATTTAGCAAATTACATTTTTATGTGGGTTGCATTTAGTCAGGATTGCATTTAACCAAAACATGGGTTGCATTTAGTCACTGCCTTTTATTTTTTTCCCAACCTTTTCTCATTTTAGTTTTAGATCTAACTCTCGATTCTTCTTCTACACCTTTTCTCATTTTAGTTCTAGCTCCAACTCTCGGTTCTTGTTCTACTTTTTAACAGCAAAAGAAGTTGATCATAGTTAGCTATTCTGCGATCAAATTCTTTGGTTTCTTTAGCGCAAAAAATGTAGAAATGCCGAAAGTGGTCCTTTTGTTTTTATGTTGATTTAAAATATAATCATGGAATTAGCAAGACCTAATCACCTCTTCTTTATAGAACAACACATTAATGAGCACCAACATAACCCACAGATATACCATTATGAGATCATAATTTAGATGAACTTCTACAAAATCAATTAAATTTAGAAGAAAATACGCAAGGGATTAAACTTGTAATACTAATCGTCAACACTAAAACTCTGCACCAAAATCCAAGACCCTAAAACCAATTCACACAGCAAAACCCCAGAAATGAAAATAACATCACCATCAGTGATCCAGGCTATCTTATGAATCTTTCCTATGATATAGATAAGTTTTTTGTACCATTACTAAACATAGCTTGATCTTTCATTTCAAAGCATTGAAAGAAGAATCAACACTAGAGAGAGGAAAAAATTGCTAGAAAGAAAAATAGCAAAAATCAAAGATGTTAGAACTCGCAAGCGTTGCTATCTCAAGCTTGTTTGTCAAGTTTAGTTGATCAAAACTATATTCTTGATTTCTAGTCTACTTATAGTTATGTCTCGGATTAGGGTAGAAGTGCGTAGTTGAGCTACAGACTTTACGGCGTTCACCAATTGAAGAAGAAGATCTACTGAGGAGCTTGGAGGAACTTCATCAACAAAAGGTATGTGGAGACTAAAACTTATCTATCACTTAGAAGTCTATTCTATTTTATATTCTAATGAGACTAGTCGTATAGCTATATAGACTTTTACATTATACACATTTGATATTTTGAGCTGAGTTTATCTCGCTTATTTATTTCTCGAAATATGTGTTGGAAGTTTTTTGCTTTAGCTATATTCATCGTATTCTTGACGAGTTTAGTTGGAAACAATTTACTTGTTTGAAACTAAATATAAAGTCAAAAGATGATCATGTGAAAATTACCTTGAATATCTTTCATGATTTGTGTGAGACAGTCGTTTGATGTTAGCTCGGGAATTTTTTTATTGATCATTTGATCACTTGAAAATTACTTGAAGCTAATGGTATGTGTGAGATTACCATTGTCGTCTTCTAAGGATGTTTCAATGATTGAAATGAGAGTTTAGAAGGATTACCCATGTCTGGATACAACATGGTATACATACCCAGTATGTGAATCGTATTGTGATGATTCAGGTCCGAAACTCTTGTTTGCGTACCTAGTATGCGAACGGATTTACCTAAGAAGGTACGGAACTCTTGTTTGCGTACCTAGTATGCGAACGGGTTTACCTGAGTTGGGTCCGGAATGGTTGTTCGCGAACCGGTTTTTCGAACGACTTGACTAGGCCAAGGTCCGGAGCTGTTGTTCGCGTACCCGTTTGCGAACACAATGGTTAAGTTATAAAATCGGTAATGTATGATTCTCATACTCATGAACTAAAACATTTATGATTTAAGGAATGCAAACTTTGCAAACCATGGCTTAATGTTCATGAATTGATTCTTGTATAAGTACTTTGTATAATTACGAATCAATTGACACGGTATAAGTACTTTGATTGATTATCATATTTGATCTAGAAGTGTTAGATGAATATGGTTAAGACAAAAGTGTTCATATGGCTAACTTCGGTTAACTGTTATTGTGCCAACCCAATATACACGTTTAGGTACGGTTACCCATATATAAATATACGTATATTTCATTTGTGTGTAACAAGCTAAGACCATCTAATGGTGGAGATTAATTGCTTAATTTCTAAGCAGACTTAGCTTGAATCTTAAATCAGGAGTTCATCTAACGGTGAATACTGAATGCTTTGTTACTAAGCTATCTTAGCTTTGATTGTAAGCAACCCTGATTTGAAAGGCTATATAAGGGAGAACTCTAGGAACTGGAAAACCTAATCCCGACACTTCTGTGTGTCCTGGTTGCAAACTAGATTCGATTCTCCTTTAACCTAGGTTTTCCAAAACCATTATTAGGTTAACGACTTGAAGACTTCATTTAGGATTCGTGAAACCAGATCCAACTATTTTCTCTGTAGTTGTGTATTCTGATCTTACTTGTTTTATCGTATTGAGTTTTATCTTCTCTAAGATTTACTCGAGATTTATCTCCGATAGGTAAGATATAAAAAGTAATCACAACAGTTCTTCTTCTCAGACTCTTGTGATTCCGCAATAACTTCTTTTGTTAATCAGTTAGGTTATTATGAGGTGACTGATATTTCTAGGCTGCTCTTCGGGAGTATAAGTCCTGGGTATTAGTTGATTCATGTTCACCTTGATCTTTGTATCAAAAGACGGAACAAAAAGAATAAAGGATAAACATATCTGTGGGAGACAGATTTGTTTATAAGTCTTCGACTTTGGGTCGTAGCAACTCTTAGTTGTGGGTGAGATTGATAGGTGCCTAAAACACCTTGATATTTATCTATTGTTTATGCTTTATTTGCTAAGTTTTCTTGTAAATTATGTATCTTATGTTTAATTTTGAGTTTTAGGTACTTTGGAGCAAAAGAAGAAGAAACGTCGCTTAAAGGAGCTAAAGTGTCATTTCATGTGCAACTACTGTTGGAGGCGAATTATTTCTCATTATTTGCTTTTATTTCTTCATCTCTATCTGAAAAGCATGTCGGCTTTAGTGATGCAAGTTATGTCTGAAAAGCATGGCAACTTTAGTGATGAAAAGAATTGAAGAAAAGAAGTGGATCTGAGAGGAAGAGATGGTTGTTGTTGGTGGAAGAATTCAAAAAGTGGTGTTTGAACCTCCGGAGAAATGTGTTAAAGACACCCAGAGGAATTTTTGCTATTTACAACCCAAAAGTTACTTCTTGTAGCCCACAAATTGCTATTCGCACCCCAATAATTGCTAAATGTACCCCAAATTGCTAAAGGGACACCGAAATTGGATAAGGGGTAGTCATGTTTAACCTTTTGAATTTGAAAATTTAGCGGGAAAAAGGAGCATCTTACGAACAGAATTAGGGTTCGTCAGTTGGTTGAGTTTTAATGAGACTTAATCGCTGAAACTCGTTGGATATCTTCCTTTGGGCATAACAGGACTGGTATGTCCATCAGAACCGGTTAACTTGGGCTACAACGTCGGATTGGAGCAAACAGGGGAAGAAATATCCACGGGTCTCTGTTGGTTCGAGTTTGGAAAGTTTGGGAGATTTTCAAGGGATTTGGTACATGATAATGTTCTTACCATATACAAGATATTGAATGACGTGTTCTAGGAGCTTAAAAAGGGATTAAATCTCACAGGGAGGTGAAAATATTATCGGTTTTCTTTACACGGAAGTTTTTGGTTGAATAAATGGAAGCCATGAAGAGATAAGGGAAAGATATCCACTGTTTGATTCGCTAGAAGATTTGGGAAGATATTTGACAACTCAGGGACGCAACAAGAGGAAAGAAAATGACATTATTACCGTGACTTGGAAGAAAAGAATAATCAGATACGGAAGGTATTTTAGCGAGATTCTTGACGCTATTGTGTATAAATAGAGAGGTTCTGAGTCATAGAAGAGGAGACGGATACGCTGGGGAAGAAAGTAGAGGCTTAGAATCGACAAAAGAGAGGTTAGAAAAATTCTTCCGGCTGCTGCTCAACCAAGAACACGAAGAACATCATCCATTCAAAACAGTCGCAGTAGCAGTCTTATATTCAACCGCAGAAGAACAATATCGTACACTGTTTTAGCTGCAGTAGCTCTTCCGCAACTGAACTATTGCAACACTCTTGTGGCTGAATACCTTTAGCGACTAAAAATTGTTGTAGGCAGAATTTCATTATTTTTAATACAATGATTAATCAAGTATTCTCCGATCTTCGATTCATTAGTAGCTAAGTTTCTTTTCTAGGGTTTTGGAAGAAGCTATTTTTGATGCGTAATTTTTAGTAATTATTTTCTTTGGCAAAAATACTCCAATATTGTGCTTTTTAAATTATTCAAATTTTTCTCTTCTTTATATGCTTCGTGAAAATTGTTTTGGGTAGTTTAGATACTGTTCTTTTATAAGCGAAGGAAAATTAGGCCTTAGAATAGCGACGGAAGTCATAAAAAAAGAGCTTGTAATGTTATATCTTCCAAAGCATGAGATTGAGTTCGAAAATTGTTTTGAGTAAGTTAGGAGTATTTTGTCAAAGAAATTGTTATTGAATTTACAAATATTAGTAGTGGAATCCAAAACCCTAGATTCATCTCTCCTAGATAAACCAAAAATCAAATTTAATTAGTTTTTCTTAGCATTTTCTTAATTAATCTTAAACCAAATCTTCATAAAAGTCCGAGAATCGAATCTTTCTTACCACTTGTAAAAACTACATTAGAGATCATCTAAGGGAATCAAGTGCGCAGAATCCGGCGTGGTTGTACCTTAATCGGTGTGATAATTGGTTAGGGCTCAACTACATTCCAGTCCGAAGTTAACTTGTAATAGGCTAGAGTTTGTAGCGGCTTAATACAGTGTGGTGTTCAAAGATGGACTAGGTCCCGGGGTTTTTCTGCATTTGCGGTTTCCTCATTAACAAAATTTCTGGTGTCTGTGTTATTTCTTTTCCACATTATATTTGTTTATATAATTGAAATATCACAGGTTGTGCGTAGTTCAATCACAGTTGATAAATCCGACCTTCATTGTTAGATATAACTTGATTGACACTTGGGCATTGGTCTTTGGTACCGTCCAAGTATTTCTCATCTCAGGCTCATAGATTTCTATCTATTTGATTTGTTGATTATATTGAGAAAGAGATAAAGCTCTTGATACATTTCTTGATTGAGTCTCACTTTTAAGTTGGTGCTCTCGGAATTATATTAGAGTTTAGTCCATACAAATTGCCGAACGAATTATTGGGTGTGGTTGAGAAATCTCGGCCATTCATAGTTGAGAAATCTATGGGTCGTATGAGTCTGTGACAACTCTGTCACTCTAAGGCTGTGAGCCGATCCTTTCCCAATAAAAATAATGTAAAATGATAGTTTAATTTCTATAGAAGTTACTACATGTTATTTTTTTGTTTTTTTGATACAATATGTTAAGCTGCTGACGAGCTGATATGATCATATAAACCGACTTTGCATGCTGCCGAAACATGTTAAAGTAAATGTGGAGGTTAGAGGTGCTGGTAGTAAACTGCGGTCACTGTGTCAACTGTTATAGTTGTGTCTGTCTGAGAAGTTTTCTCTTAGTCCTTTTTCTGAGTGCCTTTAGTCTTTTGTGTCCGTATAGGTTGAGTGTTGTTATAACAACATGTATTCTTTAACATAGTGTGTGAGTTAGTCTATATAAAAAGAGATTCCTCTCTTCTTGGTTAATTAGAATCTTTCCCTTTCTTCATCAATCCCTTTATGGTATCAAAGCCATATGTGTCTTCTTCTAAAAAAATTCTTGATCTTATCTCTTTTTCTATTCAGTTTCTTGATCTAAATCTTTGATCTTTTGATATTCTTCATCTCTTTATGATTCAACATTTTCCTGCATCTTCATCATCATTATTAATAGAAAATCCAACTTCTTCCTCGATTTCTAGGGTTCCATTTCATCAATTAACTAGCTAATCCCACAGATAATAACTTCTTGACATGGAAGTCTTTGATGATTCCTGTTATTCAAAAATTTAGAGTAATGAAATATATTGATGGATCTCATCCATGTCATGTTCAATTCATATCTCCAAGAAATGAAGCAAATGGAATTGAAAATTCGTTGTATTTAGATTGGATTGACAAAGATTCGAGTGTTCTTCTATGGATTAATTCTATAATTTTTGATTCTGTTTACTCATATTTCATCGGATCTTCTACTTCTTACGAATTATGGAAAAACATTGGAGAATTTGCTAGATCTTCTTCAACATACTCAATTCAATTATGAACAAAGCAAGGTGACAAATATGTTTCAACTATTCTTACTGAGGTCAAAAACATATCGGATCAGCCAACTTGCTGCTGTTGGATCTAAGGTAACCGATGGTGAACTTGTTGTTGTCATCTTATCTGCATTAAACTCAAATTATACATCTTTTGCTACCTTTTTTTAGCATAAGAAATCCTCCTGTTAACAGTGTTGAACTTCATAACCTTTTGCTAAGTGAAAAAATGATTGTTACTGAATTTAGCAATATAGATTTTGCTGCTCAAATGCATCAATTTAGGCCACAAGGAAGAGGTGTTGGCCGTAATTTATATGGTCTTCCTAGAGGAGGTGGCCGTATTTATTCTCATAATGTTGGTGGACATTCTTATAGTCAATTTGGTAGAGGTGCTGGCATTTCTCGGTTTCATCCTTCTTTTGCTGGTAAAGGTACTGGTATTCTGCAAAATCCACCAACATTTACTTCATAACCTCCTCCTTCACATTTGTTCTCTGGAGATAAACCTACTTGTTAGAGCATAGCTCGGTTGAACCCACCAAGCGTTGGTATGTCAACTTTAGTTGTCATATTTTAATGAATCAAAACTCATTTAAAGAGTCGCTTGATTATTTACTAGAGTCAACTTCGTATAGGTTAGCTTGAAAATATTAGGATATGAGACATTACAAGCATTACGTGAAGACTTGAAGAATGTGAAGAAGTAAGGATCTACAACGACGACATCATCCTTCCACTTGAGGTTAGTAATGTTTCACTTGAACTGTTTCATTCCCTAACGTATCTTTCAAGTCGTGCATATTGAAAACATAACTGCGAAGCTGTGAATGATTATACTCTAGTTAGACATAGTATTAAGGAATACAATACGAAGTATAACGCTTATCTTTTGAACTTCGTATATAAGACATCGACATAATCGTATGAATGCTATTGTGATTATGTATGGGTATGGGTGAAGATTTCGTCCTAGGAAACAATGTTTTACATTCGTTTAAAGGAAATATAATTCATAAACTTGTTTTATGAATCGAAAGGGAAATCGCTAGGCTTATTGGTATTGTTATCCATTGCAAATCTTTTGAATTACCAATATGTGTGTTTAGTATAACCGCTCATAACTTGTTTATGTATCTTGGTAAAACTATTCACAAGGCCTGAATTTTGTATTGGTATGATTTTTATTAGTGAAACCGATCTTAAGTAATCACCTGAGATGGTATGATCGATTTGTTGTAATTTGTATGGCCAACTCTAGACATTGGGGAACCGATCCTAGTAAGAGGTGCAACCGATCACAAAAGGGGAATCGATCCTTGTAAGAGGTGCAACAAGTTTTTAGTTATTGGGAACCGATCCTATGAACATGTGCAACACGTTTTTAGTTATTGGAATCCGATCCTATGAACATGTGTACCAAATACAAGTTAGATACCATATATATGTGGAAACCGATCCTAGTACCTAGTCAACTAAGTTTTGGTAACTAGCATGACTAATTCTAGTACCCACATGGAGGTAGAACTGAAACTTGTTTTGGTAGAACCGTGAAACTCATGTTTGGTGATTTGATAGGATAATCAATCACATAGTTCTTGGAAGTCAGATGAACCAATTCTAAACTTGTTTGGAAGTGTGGAAAATCGGTTCCAAGATGGTAAATATGAAAAAGGATTTTTCAAGTAAAGATGTCGGCATACTTTGAACATGTGCAGTAACTCTTATCTTTTATTGTTCAAAGATATTCCTTAATAGCTAAAGGAGAATCCCGGATCGAAATAAATTGAGAATCTTTTAATTAAGGTTTTTAGTTTTATATTCTTTTAATTTCCAGCAATTAAAATGCATATCTTTAGAAAATAAAAATTGGTAATGTGCATTTACTAATTGGAGATTTTCTACTGAGATTTCGGTCAATATTTGGACAAAGAATTTCCAGGAATTATGGAAACCGAATTTGGTAATATATTGCATATCTTGAGAATATTTTTGGTTTTGGAAATTCCTTGGTGTCCAAACTTCCTTGGTCTATAAATATTGAAGTTTGCATTTCAAGCAAACTAATCCTCAGAGCCAGCAAAACTACCTAGTTGTGTTGTTACTGGTGGAGCCGCCTATTCGGAGAGGAAAGTAACCTAATTAGGAGAAATCTCTTACGGCCGCTCAATTTAAAAGACTTCTTTAGGATTGAGAAGCTCTATTAGTACCGTTGGTGGGAAACTAGATAATTGCAGTTTATTATTAGTTTTCGATTGATTTGATTGACTAACGGTTGTTGAACTTTGATTGCACTTAGTTTGTTTATGCTTGAGAATCTTCTCTTCTGATATGAGATTCACTCAAACTAGATCGAAGTTTCGACGGGGATCTTTAGACTATTTGTAGATATAAAGACATCTTGTGATAATCCATTGTTAATAGACTCCGTTCTGCGTGTGATTGATCACAAAAGATTCAATTTGATTGTGTGCAGGTGTTTATTGAAGATCAAAGAAGATTTTAAGACAAAGAAGATTTTTGGGTTCATAATATTTGGTGTGCACAATACTTGTTTCGGCTGGAAAAGGATCCAACTATAATCGGTTTATCTTTTTGATAGATTTGATTGTTTAGTTAAGTAGATCAACATCAATACAATTCTTTGTGATTCAAAGTATTGATTGCAAAAATCTTGACAATTACTTTGGTAGTTGTTATTAGATAGATATAAGGACCTGACAAGGGAGTTTATTGGGATAAACGGAAGAGCCTTTTGTCAAACTCATATCACTTGATTGAAAAGAGTTGTTACCGAACAGATTTGTTGTTCCTTTACTGTTTGGAATACGAACCAAAGGAATTGTTCCAAGTGCGTGACTTATTGCAACTTGGAGGCGCAGGGATACAGACGGAACAAGGTGAACTATAGGTTTTGTTGCTTGGTCTCAATTATACGAAGTTGGTTTAGATTTTGTATAGCGGTTTAATCCTGAGAGTATTCAATTCTGGACAAGGTCCCGGGTTTTTTCTGCATTTGCGGTTTCCTCGTTAACAAAATCTTGCTTTGTCTTTTACTTTTTTATTTCCACAATTATAATTGTTTTATTATAATTAGAAGTAAAATACACAAACGTTAATTCTTATTTACTTGATAGCAATCCTATTGTGTTTGGTTAAGTCCAAACCTTTTATCAAGTAAACATACTTCGTTATTGTATTGTCTCGATCTTGTATCCATAGTTAATTACACAAGTTATCTTGTTGTCGTATTATCTCGATCTCGTATCCATAGACAATCACACGAAGTGTGAAACGATTAGTTGTATTATCTCGACTCAGTCCATATACAATCACTTTCGAAGAAAGGACTTATAGGTGGAAAAGTTTTAGATTGAGGTATATTTGGGTACCCTCGTCTTTTCAATTGGTATCAGAGCAGGCAAACACGAAAAGATCTAACAATCTGTGTTTGGTGCGATCCATCCTATAAGAATTTAATCCATATCTGATTCAGTTAACGTAATAGCAGTATTTGACATCCCCAAGGTCCCATGGTGGAGGACACAAATGAAGAGTGCAATACTCTCATTAATGGAATCGTCTAGAAGTTGGTTGGGAACTTACAACTTCTCAAGAAAGCCTCTCTTAGATCTAAGAGACAACTCACTGATTTCCACTTTTGATGGATACCTCAAACAAGGAAATCAATACAGTTCAACAAGGTTTTTTGTTGATCTAAATGGGTTACAAAATATCTCCTCAGTTGCTTCTATTTCTCACAGTGATCTCTTCACCCAGAGAAATTGATATGCCAAAATCTTAAATTTTGTGAATTTTACCTTTGGTCCTGTATCAAGTATATTCACAAATAATCCTGTTGGATTAGATTTTAGAAGCAACCATATGGAAAGATATTTACAAACATAGAATCGAGTAACTCGAAACGTAACTAATAAAGTAAGAACTCTTACTATATTAAAAAACAATATTATAGTAAAATCCTATTACAATATAAGTTGAGTTAATAAAATACTTCGAACTTATGAGAACAAGAAGTATCTCTTCATCTTCTCCATGAAAAGTAGCCATATGCACTCACCTCACAATGGTTTCTTCGAAACCAGTGACAGGCTAAAAGGTATGAGTAATCTAGAGGAGTCGAGCTGTGTTATAACCCATAACTCACGGGTTGATCTTCGTTTCTGTGGGCTATTTCGGTTCCTAAATATCCATGAATGGATTGGTATCATACCTATTGAAAGAATCTGTTACCGAAAATATGTTCTCTTAAAAATTGATGTCTCTACAACATCGGAAATAAAAACTTGGATTATTATGCAAGTTTTCATAATATTTTCGGTCAAGGTAAACTTTTTGATTTCTCAAAATATTTATCTTGAGGCTCTCATAAGCATACTTTCAAGGATGATACCGAATGAAGATCTAAGGAGAAAGCTGACAACGAGGATTCTCTCCAAGAAACTTGCTCGAATGTTCAAGGGAAAGTGCTACCAAATTCTTTATGTGGTGAATGGAGTAACCTATGGAGAAATTGTCAGTGAATACTGTATTCATTAGATTGAGAAATATCTTGATTCCCTGGAATCAGACAGGCTAACGTTGTGCAACAACACATGCTATCATTTAATTCAACTCATATCATCTTCAAAAGTGCATGCATCCAGTTTACTAGATGGTGTACTAGACCTAATCGGAAGAAGAGTTTTGCTTAACAAAAGAGTTGATGTTGAATGGAAACGAGTACTCTACTATAAGGAGATGATAAAAACAACCCATGAGAACTCTTCAAATAATGCTATGCATCTTACCATTTCTCTTAATCATTATGAAGGATTTAGTTGCAAAGAAAAATAGACATCAGTTTTTGATTTCTTTCAATAATTGTATAAGGTCTATTTTGAATAAAACTATCTTATTTATGAATAAAATTATTAGTTTATAATTTTTGTTGTGATAGTTTTCGTTTACATAGCCTGTGCTTGAATGCTTTATCTTATTGCTATGTATGTTTATGGGATGTTTGATTTCGGTTTTCATAACCTTAATATTCGATCTCATATGTGTGAACCCTTATGGGTAGGGTGACTTTTTGATTTAGCGGGATTAAGTTCTAGCCCATGTTGGTAGGCTTTATCAAAGGATCATGAGGGATCCTGTTTGAAACAATATGTGAAAAAGTCACAATATGTTGAATCGTTTTTGGTTTAGCATAAAAGCATATTTGTTTCGGGGTTTCAACTTTTGCATTGCATTAGTTAAAACCGGTTTTCAACCTTTCTCTGGTAAGGTTGGTTGGTTGTTGTTGTTCTTTTGTCTTGCGAGAGGATGACAACATGATGATTTTCTTCTCAGAAAGATATGAAGAAAAGGAGAAGAGGATGCGGAACTTGAGATAACGACTTTAAAAAAAGCCTGATTTTATTGCATATATTTATTGCTTTTGCTTAACAAAATTTTCGGTACAATTGATGTTTATTCCATTATTTGTGTATGGATGTGTGTGTGATTCAATTGTTTCCGGTTAAGAAAAACTATTGTTATCTTGCTTTATTGTTTGGTATCAATTGTTTAGGCTTACAAAATTTCGGTGCAATTGCAGTACTTTAATGTCTATGTTGTTTCAATTGCTTCCGGTTGAGGTAAATAATTATGCAAGTTGATTTATTTGGTTTGTATGAATTCTTTATGGCTTAAAAAAAGAAAAGGTTTTCGGGATGAATTGTTTAGTCCAATTCGATCCCGGATAAGAGAAACTAAGTTATTTCTGATCTTAGTTAGACTTATCAAAGTGGAGGTTTCGGTTATTCAAGTCTAATCGAATGCCTTAACAAGAAATGCTAGTTAACTAACCTAGTACTTGTCTTGTTTAAAAGTGAAAGGTCTAAGTTATTATTTGAATAATTAGAACCTGATGAGAAAAATAGAGTTGATTCTGATCTTTATTTTGGTCTTATCGAACAAGCGATTGTATTTGTGCAATCGGTTTAGCAAAGGAACTAAGGTGCTTAGTCGATTTTTGGTTTTCTAAACTATTAGGGAAAATTGTTTGGGCAATTGTTTCCTTAGTAACATATCAAAACAAAATTACTTTGTAGTTTCGGTTTTGATATTGGTTATCAAAAATGGTGTGTGGAACCCTCGTGCTTAACTCTTATAGGTTGAAAGTCTCTTTGTAAGATTTGTAAGATCCTTTCGGTTTGCTTTTTATTTGCTCGTACCTTTGTCATTTTGTGACAAAAAGGGGGAGAAATATATGGAGTAAACAAGTGATACTTATATTGATTTGTATTGATTTGGTATCACTAAGGAAAGGACAATGGTGCTAAAACGTTATATCTAACGAAATAGTAAAGCATTGACTAAGGGGGAGTAACATATCATATGATGATGGAAATAACAAAGACGCGCGGATTGAAAATCTACCTATCTTACCTTAAGGGGGAGTATAAGCTTTGTTATTATAATGTCAATAGCTACATTTATGAATTGAATGTATACATGTTATAGTGTTGTTGAATTTGGGAATCAAGTGTATGTGTAATGAATTCTTGTAATTTGTTTATCCATATGATTTAAGAGTTTTGTCACTAAAATTGACAAAGGGGGAGATTGTTAGAGCATAGCTCGGTTGAACCCACCAAGCGTTGGTATGTCAAGTTTGGTTGTCATATTTTAGTGAATCAAAACTCATTTAAAAAGTCGCTTGATTATTTACTAGAGTTAACTTCATATAGGTTAGCTTGAAAGTATTAGGATATGAGACATTACAAGCATTACGTGAAGACTTGAAGAATGTGAAGAAGTAAGGAGCTACAATGACGACATCATCCTTCCACTTGAGGTTAGTAATATTTGACTTGAACTGTTTCATTCCCTAACGTTTCTTTCAAGTCGTGCATATTGAAAACATAATTGCGAAGCTGTGAATGATTATACTCTAGTTAGACATAGTATTAAGGAATACAATACGAAGTATAATGCTTATCTTTTGAACTTCGTATATAAGACATCGACATAATCGTATGAATGCTATTGTGATTATGTATAGGTATGGATGAAGATTTCGTCCTAGGAAACAATGTTTTACATTCGTTTAAAGGAAGTACAATTCATAAACTCTTTTTATGAATCGAAAGGGAAATCGCTAGGCTTATTGGTATTGTTATTCATTGCAAATCTTTTGAATTACCAATATGTGTGTTTAGTATAACCGCTCATAACTTGTTTATGTATCTTGGTAAAACTATTCACAAGGCCTGAATTTTGTATTGGTATGACTTTTATTAGTGAAACCGATCTTAAGTAATCACCTGAGATTGTATGATCGATTTGTTGTAATTGGTATGACCAACTCTAGACATTGGGGAACCGATCATAGTAAGAGGTGCAACCGATCACAAAATGGGAATCGATCCTTGTAAGAGGTGCAACAAATTTTTAGTTATTGGGAACCGATCCTATGAACATGTGCACCAAATACAAGTTAGATACCATATATATGTGGGAACCGATCCTAGTACCTAGTCAACCAAGTTTTGGTAACTAGCATGACTAATTCTAGTACCCACATGGAGGTAGAACCGGAACTTGTTTTGGTAGAACCGTGAAACCCATGTTTGGTGATTTGATAGGATAATCAATCACATAGTTCTTGGAAGTTAGATGAACCAATTCTAAACTTGTTTGGAAGTGTGGAAAATCGGTTCCTAGATGGTAAATATGAAAAAGGATTTACCAAGTAAATATGTCGACATACTTTGAACATGTGCAGTAACTCTTATCTTTTATTGTTCAAAGATATTCCTTAATAGCTAAAGGAGAATCCCGGATCGAAATAAATTGAGAATCTTTTAATTAAGGTGTTTAGTTTTTTATGCTTTTAATTTCCAGCAATTAAAATGCATATCTTTAGAAAATAAAAATTGGTAATGTGCATTTACTAATTGGAGATTTTCTACTGAGATTTCGGTCAATATTTGGACAAAGCATTTCCAGGAATTATGGAAACCGAATTTGGTAATATATTGCATATCTTGAGAATATTTTTGGTTTTGGAAATTCCTTGGTGTCCAAACTTCCTTGGTCTATAAATATTGAAGTTTGCATTTCAAGCAAACTAATCCTCAGAGCCAGCAGAACTACCTAGTGGTGTTGTTACTGGTGGAGCCGCCTATTCGGAGAGGAAAGTAACCTAATTAGGCGAAATCTCTTACGGCCGCTCAATTTAAAAGACTTCTTTGGGATTGAGAAGCTCTATTAGTACCGTTGGTGGGAAACTAGATAATTGCAGTTTATTATTATTTTTCGATTGATTTGATTGACTAACAATTGTTGAACTTTGATTGCACCTAGTTTGTTTATGCTTGAGAATCTTCTCTTCTGATATAAGATTCACTCAAACTCGAACGAAGTTTCGACGGGGATCTTTAGACTGTTTGTAGATCTAAAGACATCTTGTGATAATCCATTGTTAACAGACTCCGTTCTGTGTGTGATTGATCACAAGAGATTCAAGTTGATTGTGTGCCGGTGTTTATTGAAGATCAAAGAAGATTTGAAGACAAAGAAGATTTTTGGGTTCATAATCTTTGGTGTGCACAATACTTGTTTCGGCTGGAAAAGGATTCAACTATAATCGGTTTATCTTTGTGATAGATTTGATTGATTAGTTGAGTAGATCGACATCAATACAATTCTTTGTGATTCAAAGTATTGATTGCGAAAATCTTGACCATTACTTTGGTAGTTGTTATTAGATAGATCTAAGGACCTGACAAAGGAGTTTATTGGGATAAACGGAAGAGCCTTTTGTCAAACTCATATCACTTGATTGAAAAGAGTTGTTACCGAACATATTTGTTGTTCTTTTACCGTTTGGAATACGAACCAAAGTAATTGTTCCAAGTGCGTGACTTATTGCAAGTTGGAGGCGCAGGGATACAGACGGAACTAGGTGAACTATAGGTTTAGTTTCCTTGTCTCAACTATACGAAGTTGGTTTAGATTTTGTATAGTGGTTTAATCCTGAGAGTATTCAATTCTGGACAAGGTCCCGGGGTTTTTATGCATTTGCGGTTTCCTCGTTAACAAAATCTTTCCGTGTACTTTTCTATTTCCGCAATTATAATTGTTTTATTATAATTAAAAGTAAAATACACAAACCTTAATTCCTATTTACTTGATAGCAATCCTATTGTGTTTTGTTAAGTCCGAACCTTTTATCAAGTAAACATACTTCGTTGTTGTATTGTATCGATCTTGTATCCATAGTCAATCACACAAGTTATCTTGTTGTCGTATTGTCTCGATCTCGTATCCATAGACGATCACATAAAGTGTGAACCGATTAGTTGTATTGCCTCAACTCAGTACATAGACAATCACTTTCGAAGAAAGGACTTATGGGTGGAAAAGTTTTAGATTGAGGTACATTTGGGTACCCTCATCTTTTCACTACTTGTCAAATTTGTCGCAAATATGGACATGATGCTAATGAATGTTGGAAAAAAATGAGTTTCTCATATGAAGGTCATGATCCTCCAAGAAATCTATAAGCAATGCTTGCTGCAACAAATATTTGTGGTCAAAATCCTTGGTACATGGACTCAGGTGCAAACAATCATTTGACTGCTTATACTAGTAATCTTGAAGCATCCACATCATATTCTGGAAATGGAGTTATTGCTACAGCTAATGGTGAGGGTATGCCTATTGAACACTTTGGATCTTTTAAACTTTCAGTTCCCAATCATTCCTTCTTCCTTAACAATATTCTACATGTTCCTAATGCATCTCATAATCTCAGATATGTTAATAAATTTTTTAGAGACAATCATTGCTCTTTGACTTTCACTTGTGATGATTTTTGCATTAAGGACCTCAAGTTAGGGAGGATTATTTTTCAGGGGCCCAGTAACAATGGCCTCCATCCTATTTCAAACAGCTCTCTAGCTTCAACTTTATACAATTCAACATCTTCTCCAGCCTTGTCCTATGTTAAAGCTTCTCCATAAATGTGGCATCGGAGGCTTTCCCATCCTTCATTATATTCCTTTAGTAGGATTTTTATAACTCTAATGCTTGACAATATAGTGTCAAATCCTCTCTTGTGTACTTATTGTCAACTAGGTAGAAGTCACAAATTGCCTTTTGACATCTCTACATCTTTTTATGTAGCTCCATTACAATTACTACATCTTGATGTATGGGGTCCTGCCCATGTTCTTTTTATGAATGGATACAGATATTATGTTAATATCATTGATGACTTTTCTAAGTTCTGTTGGGTCTATCCTCTTACTGCCAAATCTGAATGCAAAACTGTCTTTCTTCATTTTAAAAATTCTGTTAGAAATCTCTTGTCCTGCACCATTAAGTGTATTAGGACTGATGGTGGAGGTGAATTTGTAAACAATGAACTTAATCATTTTCTTTCACAACATGGTATTTCTCATGAAATCACTTGTTCTCACACTCCTAAAAAAAATGGAGTTGCTGAATCTAAGCACACACATCTCATTGACATCACCAGAACCTTTCTTATTCAAGCTTTACTTCCTATTTCTTTTTGGTTTAAAGCATTATCTACTTCCAATTATACTATCAATAGACTTTCTACTAAGTCTTTACACAATGTATCTCCTTTTGAGGTTCTGTTTGGAAAATCTCCAGATTACTTATTTCTTAAAAGTTTTGTCTATCTTTGTTTTCCTTGGCTTAAGCCTTATACCTCTTCAAAACTTCCTATTTCTTACCTACTGCTCCTCAAATCTCTATATGAACTTAAGAAAGCTCCTAGATCCTGGTATGAAAAATTGGTGGATGTTCTTGTTGGATTGGACTTCATTCTTTCAGTGGCTGATTCATCATTGTTTATTCAGAAACTAGGGTCAAAGCTAACTATAGTTTTGGTTTATGTTGATGATATTATCATTACTGGTAATGATACAGCTTACTGCAATGCCTTAATCACTCATTTTGGTACTTTCTTTTCTGTTAAAGATCTTAGTTCTTTACACTTCTTCTTGGGATTGGAGGTAAAGAAAAGCTATAAAGGTCTATTTTTTTGTCAGACTAAATATGCAGTTGATCTTCTGAAAAAGACTAACTTACTTGGTATTAAGCCTTGTAGTACTCCATGCTCTCCTGATTTTACACTCAGTCCTACAGATGGTGAACTTCTATCAAATCCCACTGAGTACAGGTCGATTGTTGGTTCTTTACAATATTTGACTTAGACAAGACCAGAAATGTCATATGCAGTTAACCAAATCTGTCAACATATGCAAGCTCCAACTACATCTCATATTACTACAACAAAAAGGATACTCAGATATATTAAGGGTACATTGGGTATGGTATTTTCTTCTCAAAGGGTTTCACAGCTTTAAAAGGTTATACAGATGCTGATTAGGCTGGCATTCCCACTGACAAGAAATCTACCAGTGGTCACTGCATCTTTTTTGGTGACAATCCTATCTCCTAATCTTCCAAGAAGAAACCAACAGTTTCTAGGAGTTCTGCAGAAGCAGAGTATAGGTCATTAGCCTCTACTGTTGCAAAAGTGTTATGGCTGTGTCGGGTTCTAAAGGATCTTCATGTTTCTTACCTACTGCTCCTAAAATCGCCCGTGATAATAAAGGGTCCATAGCTCTATCCTCTAATCATGTGTTTCACAGTCGCATGAAACATTTACCTATTGACTATGACTTTATCAGAGAGCTTGTTCAAACAAAGCGCTTAAAGGTTGTCTACATTTCTACTGTTGATATTTTCACGAAGAGTCTTTCTTCTCCACGTTTTGATTTTCTTAAAGGCAAGCTCAAAGTGGTGAAACCACTTCAGTTTGAGGGGGTCTAGTAAACTGTAACCCAGCCATTGTGTCAACTGTTATAGTTGTGTCTGTCTGAGAAGTCTGCTCTTAATCCTTTTTCTGAGTGCATTTATTCTTTTGTGTCCGTCCAAGTTGAGTGCTGTTATGACATCCTGTATTCCGTAATAGTATGTGAGTCAGTCTGTATAAAAAGAGATTCCTCTCTTCTTGGTTGTTAATTAAAATCTTTCCCTTTCTTCATCAATCCCTCTCGCTGGATCAACTTTTTTACTACCAGTGTGACTGTGTCAAAGGGTTGGAAATTGGAATCATTTTTTATAAGTGGAAAGTAAAACATGGTTGTGTTAAAGCGTCCAAATTGTAGATGCTCCTTGAAGATTTGGAAGTCTCCAAATCTCTTGCTTTAGTACTTTTCTTGAGCCCTTTTAGTACCTACCTTGGTGGATGGTCTCAGAAGGAAGTTTTTACGTGTGTACTGTTTTCTCCTCTAGCATTAAAAAGTAAAAAAATATAGGGAATTTTAATAAAATGCCACACTTTCAGTTTCGTATTTAAGAAAGTGCCACCGTTTTTTTTAACGCACGATTGGGGGATATTGAAAATAATTGGGGGATATAAATTACTTCCCCCAACCCATAGTGTCTGCTAAGGGGTGATTTTTGGGTATGAAAATACTAAAATACCCTTTGGTTAATTAAAAAACATTATGAAAAGACTATACTACCCTTTCACCTAAAACTTAAAATCTAAAAACCAAATTCATATATCCCCCATTCTCCCACATCTGTTCCGGCACTAGGGTTAGGTTTTGAAGAAAAAAAAAATTATTTTATCTTCTTCTTCATCGTTTTTCGTCGACGATTAATCGTCGATTCAAAAATTTCTTCGTCGATTAACCTACCCGAATCATAACCATGCCTCCAAGAAAGAAATCAGATGCCCAATCGAAGTCAAAATCGATTGCTCAACAAAAATTAGAACAAAGGCTTGCTTTGATTGCTCAAGAGCAAGAAGAAGAAGAACAAGAGGCTTCGGACGATCAAATTGGTGATTTTATGGCTTTCGTGAGAAGGTAAGTGATTTTGAACCGTTTTATAAGTGTTTGAATCAATTTATAGCAGTGGGTTTGGGTTAGAATCGCGAACCCTAACTCAAACAGTTGAATTTCAGTGAGTACCGGCATTGATTTTAGTATGAATACAGTGTCGGTTATGGATTACGACATTCAATTTAGAATAAAGGCAGTGCGGTATTTAGTTACGGCATTGATTTTAGTATGAATACAATGCCGTTTTCAAACCAAGATTCACCTGAAACTGAATGTTCTGTACCGGCATTGAAATTTGGTTGAACACTATGCCGGTAGTTAGTTACAGCATTGCTTTACATTTATTCGGGTATGCCGGTAGTGCTATTTTGGTATCCAGGAAACCCCTAGAAATTATTATCAGTACCGGCATTAATTTTAGGTTGCATTGTATGCCTGGTAACGGCATGGAGTTGGATTTTTTCGGGTGTGCCGGTAGTTATCTTTTGGTATACAAGAACAATTTAGGAATTACCGGCATTGTAGATAGTTGTTGTTTAATGCCAGAAAGGTGTACCGGCATTCTGTTTTTTCCAAATTACTATGCCGTTTTTGGTCCCGACATGGTTGGTATTTCTTGAATCTTTGCCGGTATTAAGACTGAATGTGAGTTGTCTTATATTCATTTCGTGTGTCTTTTGATATAGGGATAGAGCTAAGGAAGCTAACAAAGGAAAAACTAAAGATGCTGTCATTAAGAGAAGAATGAAGGACGGTCTTGATACTCCTCAGTCTCCGCCTCCTCGAGGGAAAGATCAAGGTCGCAAAAAGCGTTTGGGGGCTGATACAAGAGGGATAATTTTGGAGAGTGGTGGTGACCGTAGTCGACTTGTAATCCGTGAACCTATTGGAACAGTTGAGGATGATGAGCATGATGAAGAGGAAAGTGAGGAGGAAGATAATGAGGTTCATCCAAGTCAATTAGCAAGCCAAAGCGAAGTTGTAGAGGAAGTTGGTGGGCCAAGTCAACAACCGACACAATGCAAAGGCAAAGGAAAGGGCAAAGTAAAAGTTAAAGGTTCCCACCTTCCTCATGTTTATGACATGATACCTGACCTTGCTCGTGGTAGAATTTTGGGTGAAGCTGACGATCCGAGAATTCTATTTGGCTACAAGGACACGTGGGCTCGTACTATCTATCAAACCTATGTAAGAATTTTTTATCTTGTGCATATGTATTCTTGTGTATTTATGTAAAATCTTTTAATCGTACTATCTCCTAATTGTAGGATCATAAGAAGGCTGTGCGTGTTTTCCGAAACCAAGCCGCGACTCGTTGGGATTTGTCTAAGGAATATGAAGAGGTCCAAACATTAGTAAGAGATTCTGGTCTATATGCTTTGGTTGAAAATTATGTGAATTGTGATTCTGTGACAGTCAATTGCTTCGTCGAAAGGTATCATGGTAAAACTGATACCATGAACTTCCCGTTTTGGGAGATGACCTTGATCCCTGATGATGCTCAGAACATTCTAGGCTTGAATGTTATCGGCAAATCAATTGCAGAAGGAGATAAGTGTCCGGACCTAGAATGGTCGAAGTTGTACTCCCTGACTAACAAGCTGTTGGGTTGGGACTACAAAACTTCTGTGGAAAGCTTCTATGATTTTCGTACATATCCTCGGTAAGAGACCAATAAACTTGTCCAACCTCTTTTCGTACATATCCTCTGTAAGAGACAATTAAACTTTCTCCCAATCTCTTAGAAATTCCAACCACTTTTTATGATTTTCCGCATGTTATTTGTCCACTCGCTCTTTTATCTTGCCTCTCTCATCTTCTTTTTCTTCGGGTGATAGTTTGTTCTTGCAAACATCTTCCTCTAGTTGAACAATCATTCTCTTCTTAATATCCGCCTTAGTGGGTTCAAACAAGGCATGGCAAGTTTTTATGATATTTTGACGTATATGATATGTACATAGGAAATTTTGTGCGTCCGGAAAGACGTCGGATATTGCTTTCATTAATGCGTCATCTTGATCGGTTATGATGACCCTCGGAAGTTGATTTTCCCGGAAGAATAATTTCAATTTTCGTAATGCCCAATGATAATTATAGTCCCTCTCGTTTTCCATCAAACACCAAGCCAATGTGGATGATACCTTGTTCGATGTTATCCCCACGATGTTGAACAATGACATATTGTATTTGTTTGTCTTGTAGGTGCAATCTATTAAAAGAACACCACAACATGTATTAGCCAATTGTGAAAGCAAAGGATGCGGAATGAATATTTGAAGGGGCTTGTTGTCCGGCCCTCTTTTAATGATGCGCGTGTAGTTGTGATCCCAAACTATCTTCTCAAATTCTTGCATAACGGTCCTCCCTTCCCATTCCACCCTTTTAATAGTTGCTTGTGCGCTATAAATTTTACTTAGAGAAGACACATTGGTCTTATCCTTTTCCTTGAAGCCTCTGAGAATTTGTCTCTGTTTGATAAGTGCTTTGGTCATTCTCTTTACATCCTCCAATTCATGAGGTTTTAGCTTCGCAACTAGGGAATGACCAACAAAATCTTTCGGATCCCGGTGGTTATGACAGCCGAACAAAACCACACAATCCCATTCCTTGTTCTTGTCATTTAGATGGAATACAAGCTTAAAGGGGCAATTTTCCTTCCTCGTACGAGTCTTGTATACCCTATTGGTCTTCTTTGGATAAACATAACCCTTTCTCTTGTGGCTATTCTTCTCCTTGTATACCCCACTTCTCTCGCAAATCATCTCAAAATGAGTCTTTGAACCTTGGGTATTCCTCATCAACACACACATGTTCTTAAGAGCCGTCTCTTTAGCCCAAGCGATTGCTTCCTTTGGATCTTTTATTCCCCACATAAGGACAACAATGGGAGATTAGAAGCAAGATACTAGGTGAAAAGTATTCTCTGGTAACATACCGGAGGCATTTTATAGTATTCCGACGTATCCCGACCAAGCGGCTTTGCATTTGTTGGATCAATATATGTCACCACCTAAGGATCGAATGAAAATAAAATAAATTAGTTCCAAAAGAAATTAAAAAACTATGCCGGAAGATAGTTCCGGCATGCTCGACCAAAGTTCCGGCATGGTCGAACTGAACCGAAACTGAAGACCAAATTTGAAAGCTTTTCCGGCATACATATTTCATTTGAAATCAATGCCGGAAACAGAGGTGCCGGCATGCTCGTTATCTATGGTTCCACGCCGGTACATGTTTCCGGCGTAATCCATAATTAATATACCATGCCGGTATTTAGCTTTGGAAAACACTCCTTCCTGTATGTTTTTTTTGTAGGTACCGGCATGATAAAGTTATAATCGAACAATGCCGTTGGAGGTGCCGGCATGATTTTTATCTATGGTTCCACGCCGGTAGACAGTTCCGGCGTGGTAGTTAATTAATTTGTCCATGCCGGTATTTAGCTTTGGAAGGCACTGCTTCCTGTATGTTTTTCATGCATTACCGGCATGGTAACCTTTGAATTTAACCATGCCGGTAGCATATTCCGTAGAATATTCCTTGGTAGGTAAAAAGTAACTTTTGTACCGGCATAGTTTTTGGTTGAATACTATGCCGGATTGAATTTCAAAATGGGGGATATCGGGCTGCCGGCATGGTCGTAGTATGAATACTATGCTGGTATAAAGGCTTCCGGCATTGTATTCATACCACTACTATGCCGGCACCGAGCTTTTTCAGCTGAAAAAATGGTGGGTTCAAAGAAAAAAAATCAAAATTTCAACCTCTTTGCAGCTTTACCTGTGTGTTGGGGATGCTTGTATGTTGTGCAAGTTTACTTTCTTGTGTAGGTTCTTCAAAAAACTCTCCTTGCTCGTAAAAATCATCATTCAATGGTGTTGGCTCAACAAAGAGTTGCAATTGTGAGTTGTTGTCATTAGCTGAAGATTCAAGATATGCTCCTTGTTGTAGTTGAGCTAAAGATTCAGCAGCAGCAATTCTCTCTTCACAATCATCCTCCATTTTCACCAAAAAAAGTTCCCTCCCAAATATTTTTTCCCTCCTCCTACTCTCACCTCACTCACCCAAATTCAAATAAAAATACACACTAATCATTTCACAAATACTTAAGATTTTTACTAATTATTATTAACCACTAAACCTGATTAGTGAGGGGTAGATTATGAATTATATAAAATACTTAGATAAGGGGTGACCCTAATTTGATATTTGGATCAAGTTTTTGTCCTTTTCCTATATCCCCCAATTAGTTTCAACATCCCCCAATCGCGCGTTCTTTTTTTTTCTAGAATTTATTTAGTGCCACACATTTGACCTTTTACGTCATGTTTTTTTCTTTAAACCGTTAACATCAGTTAGTGCATATGTGGCAATTATTCATCCTTGTAAAAGACATATAAGCACTTAAATCATTTTGATGTAACTGAGTTAAATGGACTCATTGTAGTGAGTCATTACCATAGGCACTTTTAGGCTGTTCAATACGAGTTTTGCATGCTCTTGCAAGCTCCATAAAAGAAAGAGTAGCCGACGAGTTTTCACCCTCCACTGGATCCTTTTTTTTTCTTCTTCCCTTGACTCAATTTTCAACAACAATAAATAAAATTGGATAATATAGAGAAGCCCCCCTTCCTCGCGATTCCAATTTCTCAATCTCACAAAACCAGGAGACCAAATGTTAACATTGATTTCCCACCAGAATATACGAAGAACTAACAACTCCGAGGAAGAACAATAAAGACCTAATTTTATTTCATCTCAAAACCCTAAACCCTGACTCAATAATATTCCAATTTCTCATCCTACATTAAATCAATAATTTCTCAATCAATCGAGACCCCTTGACCCATCGATGAAGGAGAAGAAGAAACCAGTGTACTATTTTCTTTCATCTTCAACACATCGGTGTGCACGTTATTACAGCCTAGAAGTGCCTGTTGAACTTCCTCTTCATAATCACCACCACCCAGTCTCCATGAGAACCACCACTGCAGCCCCAACCCTACCTTTAAAATTAGGTTTTGGTTGTTGTGGATTTGTATGTAAGAACTTACACCGACCTCAAGAACTCAACAACAATTTCAAATCATCTGAGAAATGTAAGGATTGTTAAAAACCCAATACAGTGGGAGGGATGTTTTCATTTCAAGACTTCAGATAAGAAGGAGGAGGCGCAGAGCTTTAGTCTGGGTCTTATGGAAATGCCTTGGCTCTTCCCAAGGCAAAAAACCGTGGCCTAAACCCCCTCTTTCCGCTAGCCTTCCCTGGTCTCTGGGAATCCCAGCGGGAAGACTTCGGATACGGGCAATAATTAGCCGTTCTCAAAAAGTCAAAAACGGGTAATGGGCGACCGTTTTAGACTAAAAAAACGGATTATCATTGACCGTTTCCAATAAACGGATAATGATTAGCCGTTCCAAATAAGAGAAAACGGATTATGATTAACCGTTCCTAGACCTTTCTATAATAGTAGCCAAATCATATATCATACAATATCCATTGCTTCCTCCTTCTTCTTCGCTGCTCTTCTCTTCGGCATCAGCTTCCCACGACAAAAAATCGAGAATTTTCCTAAAAATCAAGGTTCATTAATTCTGGAAAATTCAATCAATTTGGTCACCATGAGATTCCTATCGTCGATTATATGTTCCATTTGTGAGATTACTAGGTTAATTTCATGAAAGGAGAATAGGGTTTTCTTTATTTTAGATAATAATCATTAGGGTACTGCATGTTTTAATCTTTTAGGTTGTAATTTGTTTGTAAAAAAGAGAACTAAGGATATAGAATCATTATTCACTGGGTATTTTTCTTTTTAAGATGAATTTGGGGGAACTGTAATATTACTGTAGCAATTCTTAATTCTTTTATACTTTCAGTTGATATACCAAAATTCGGTTTGTAATACCTTCAACAGTTGCCACTGTGAATTTGTGCCAGCTTCTTTGAATTGTATAATTGGTGCACATAGTGGCAATTGGCATCATATAGGTTCCAGTCATTAGGGTACTTTCTTTATGTTATTGTTATTGTTAAAATAATTTGTCTGTAAAGCTATTTTCTTCTTGATTGATAGAGATCATGTATGCAAGTAACCAAATTTCAGATTATTTTGTGTTTAATTTTCTTCTTAATTTCTGGTTAGGTCATACAGTTGCCATGGCTTCTGTAAATAGTTTCACAGTAGCCAAATCATATATCATACAGTAGCCATGGCTTCTGTAGATAATTGCTAACCATCAATCAAGATTACTCTGCATTTAGACTGGGTCTTGTTTCGTGACCAATCAAGATAAATAAACGGACAATAATTATCCGTTTTTCAAAAACGGTTGATGGCTACCTGATTTTTATGATGAGAACGGATAACCACTGAAGCTAGGCTCTTTCCATACTGATGTGTAAAGGCATTTGGGAAGAACTTGGACATCTTCATAAGACCCGGTCTTAAAGTTATATCTATAAAGATAACAAAGTAATTTCAACCATTTTTTGATCTCTTCTAATGAAATATTAACCGGTTCCAACGAGACTGACTAATTCAGGTAGGCCTGAACAGAATTTATAACAGTTGTGGTACTTTTTATAATTTATCAAAAACGGTGGCACTTTATTAAAGATAATGAAAGTGTGGCATTTTTAAAATTCCCTAAAAATTATCTCAAGCAGTAGCTGCAGTACACGTCCATAACTTGTTCTAGTGCAAATTCCGGACCAAATCCATACACTGTGTAACCTGCAAACAGAAAGAAAATCTCTGCTCATTCCATTAAGTTAAGCAAAAATCGAGGGAGATATTTCATTTCCCTATTTGCCAAGTTCAAAAATCTGCAAACATAAAATCTTTACTTCTTGCCGAGGTATTCTTGGAAACACACACGCAGCTGACAGCAGTTTCCTTCGCCAAGAAGGAGAGATCGCACATGGTGATACTAGTTAACCGGAAACCGGGTCCTACCTAACCTCTTAATCCAACCAATAAAACAATCTAAATGGCATTGTTTGATTCGTCACAAAATTGACTTTTTGACTAAACCTAACCATCTTAAGTTAGCACATTTAACCCTAGTCAACAATTTCGGTGTACAGAATTTCGCAGTAGGGAGACGTAGACAGACCTTTTTGAGGGACAGTCTTACCTTTCAGCCTTCCCAGTTTACAATGACCAACTAGTTTAACTCCTACTTTCAAGGTTCCGTTTTTTTGTCCCTATCTCCAACTAACCCCCGTTACACGAATTTATGGGTTGGCGGTTTACTAAACATTTTCTGTTTATAACCCGTTTTCCTGGTTCCATTATGATTCTGAAAATAAATTTACTTTTACCGAATTAAAATCAGATTCTGAAAATAAAATAATCTCCTGTTTTTTCCTATAAAAACCGAGAGCATCAGTCTTTTCTTTATTTCAATCCAAACCCAAAAACATGGCTTTCTCAAAATCTTATTCTTCTGCGATTTTCGTTGTTCTTTTGTTTGCTTTCATGGCTGTGTCTACGGCCTTAGATATGTCTATTATCAGTTATAATGAGAAACATGGTGTTGTGTCTAGTGATGAGAGAACAGAGAAAGAGTTATTAGATCTGTATGAATCATGGCTTGTACAACATGGCAAGAATTATAATGCTTTAGGTGAGAAAGAGAGGAGGTTTGAGATTTTTAAAGATAATCTTAAGTTTATTGATGAACACAATTCTGAAAATCATTCTTATCAAGTTGGTTTGAATAGTTTTGCTGATTTGAGTAATGATGAGTATAAGAGTATGCATTTGGGTACTAAGATTGATCAAGAGAAGAGACTTGGTAACCCTAAATCAGATCGGTATGCTGTTAAGCTTGGGGATAAGCTTCCTGAACACGTTGATTGGAGAGAAGAAGGTGCTGTTGTTGATGTCAAAAATCAAGGAAGTTGTGGTAAGATTTCTCTTGATTTTTAATTTTTCCTTAATTTTTAAAATTTCTGTTAAATTATGCATTAATTAGCTTTGATTCTGTTTGGATTTTCTTCTTATGACATTAGTTGTTCATCATCTGTCTTGTTTTGTCTTCTGCCATTCTTTAGGAAAACCTAGAAAGTTTCGCAGAAACTATTCATGTTGACCATCGTACCCTCGATTTCTCAGGATAATGAAGGGTAGAGTAGTAATTTGTTGATTAGAGTTCTTCCATGGTGCTTTTTGGAATTTTGTAAGATAAATTGTTTTTATTTGATAAATTATTTATATATTTCTGTTGAATTATTGGGTTTGTTTAAGATTCTAGTAGAAGATGTTGGGATTCTTGTCAGATACAGATAATATTATGGATTCTTCTACAGATGTGTCTGTATCTGTTTCTGGTTGGTATTAATATTAAATATCTCTGCTGCAATACTTCATACTTGGAGATTGGCAGATTGCCCCATAAGAAATTGACTGTGCTTAGCATGGCCAAATAGTAGGATTTAAGTAACAATGAATCTCAAGTTTTATTGTGATTGGCTTACATTCATGATATGATCTTTGTTTTGTATTATAAATATGTTCTGTTATTGAAATTGTGGATCTTTAAAAATTGAAGGTAGTTGCTGGGCTTTTTCGACTATTGCTGCGGTGGAAGGTGTAAACAAGATTGCTACTGGAGAATTGATCTCACTCTCTGAACAAGAGTTGGTGGACTGTGATACATCTTACAACCAGGGATGTAATGGAGGTCTTATGGATTATGGGTTCCAGTTCATCATCAAGAATGGTGGAATTGATACCGAAGAAGATTACCCTTACAAGGCTAAAGATAACAAATGTGATGTGAACAGGGTTAGTATTCAATGTTTATCAATTAGTACGGCTAATAATTATGTTTGTCATTTAATTTGGAAATTCATATGCTTGTTGTTTCGTGCAGAAAAACTCCCATGTTGTGACTATTGATGGGTTTGAGGATGTGCCTGTAAATGATGAGAAGGCTTTGCAGAAGGCCGTGTCAAACCAGGTTGTTAGTGTTGCCATTGAAGCTGGTGGCCGAGCTTTCCAACTCTACAAATCGGTACAATCCCTCTCTTTTTAAAAATGCCTAACTCTAGTAATTGTTATCAGATCACATAGGCATAGAGTGTTTAAAAAATTGTTTACACCGTGATGCCACTTTCAGATAATTTGCATGGTTCCAAAAAAATGTTTTGGTTTGACCTACATGCTTACAAGTTACATCCTAATGGTAACAAATACAGCAGCTGTTAGATTTAGAATTTGAAGAAAGTCACGTGGATTGAGCAGGAAATGTGGAATCACATTTGCCCCACTGAATTGCATAAATGTTATGAGATAGACCACACTTTGTGTTGGTTTTCTGGTTTGTTCCCCTGAATCATACCATCAGATTTATCGCCAACGAAGATACATTGTCTCATTTGCTTATCCCGCTAAATTTAGATGCACTGCATTGTTTATGATGATGGGTCATTGTTTTTGCTCCACCGGAACCTAGTCATCTTCATTGGACGCATGCTGCAGTTTCATTTTGGCTTTATATATGAGACGGAGTTTATGATGGAAAGTGGTTGGCCCTAATATAGTTTTAGAGCAGTCAATGTATAAACTAGGCTTCATCTTTACTAACTTCTTGTGCTCTTCAGGGTGTTTACACTGGAAGGTGTGGAACAGCATTGGACCATGGTGTGAATGCTGTTGGATATGGTGCAGAAAATGGTGTAGACTACTGGATCGTGAGAAACTCTTGGGGACCTAAATGGGGAGAAAAAGGTTACATCCGCATGGAGCGTAATTTGGCCAACACTAACAAAGGAAAGTGTGGTATCGCAATGCAAGCCTCTTATCCCGTGAAGAAGGGCTACAACCCCCCTAAACCTGACCCTTCTCCTCCCTCAAAGCCATCAAATGTTTGTGACAACTCTTATTCCTGCCCAGCGGGCAAAACCTGTTGCTGTGTGTACGAGTACGGTCGTTATTGCTTTGCGTGGGGATGCTGTCCTATGGAATCCGCAACTTGCTGTGATGATCACTACAGTTGCTGCCCTAAGGATTACCCTGTTTGCAACATCGAAGCGGGAACTTGCCTAATGGTAAATTTTATTGATTATCGAAGCTCAATTTATTTTCAGAATCTGATAGGGACATATTATAAATTTCTTTTGAATTTCTTTTGCTGATAATTTCTTAATGCAACAGAGCAAGGATAACCCGATGTCAGTAAAGGCTCTAAAGCGGACTCCTGCAAAACCTTACTGGGCTTTCAGGAAAGTCGGAGGCGTCCATGTTTGAGCTGTCGGGTGTTGTGTTTTCTTGGTCCAGGGAGTTAAAAGTGGTGGAAGCTGCAGTTGTTAGAGGATTGGTTTCTTGGTTCCCTTTCTTTGGTCGATTTTAACCACACAAAACATACGGAGACATTCCTATCAACCCTTGATCACGGAAAAAAGACTGATAACTGGGTTGGCTGGTGGATATCCAGTTGATTATATGGATTTCTGATTATTGTACAAACATTTACATTTCCTAGTTGCAAAAACGGATGGCTCATTATCATTGCCAATTTGCTTTGAAGTTTCAAGTTTCAGTCTGTAAATATTGTCTTCATTTCTTCTACTTAATTCACTGGAAGTGTTAATGAATTCTGAATTCGGATCCATTTGTTTCCATCTTCACTGATCTGTTTTAAGTTTAACTGATTCCAAACAAATCGAGTTTTGTGGTTATGTGCAGTTTTTCATAGGAATATCCCTCTATGTGGCGTCCATTTTGATATGGCATTCTTTCCTGTCCCTGTTACCTTACCCATTTGAAATGTTCCCTATGAAAGGAACATCACTACAATATCCTCATATAATGTGAGATTTGGTCCACAATAACAATCAAAGACCTAACAAATAAATAAAATTTGTATTGAATTCTATCTTCCTAAATAATCTTCAATCTCAACATCTCATTGTCTTTTCATGTAAAAAATGCAAAATGTTCACGAAAACAAATTCTATATCATTAGTGGAAGGCGTCTCACTTTGTGCATGTCCCTATCTTCCCATACCTCTTGATCTTTACTTGAGCTTTGTGCTGCAGTGATGAAAAGGAAACCTAATCCTAGTTCTAATTTATTGTTAATAACCTCAAGCAAGCATCATCCCAATTATTTCATCAATATTCTATACAGAAAAGAAAGAAAAAGAAAATCAGAGAGAGTAGCTTTAACCACTCTATACAAAAAAAATCAGTGATGAAAAGAAGCTCAAAAAATCTTTCTCAACTATGCTTTAAGAAAAGAGAAATGAAAAAGCACGTTTCTACACTATTATCCGAAAGAATCAAAAGATATATTCTCCTAAACGTGATGGGTTACTGCCATATGCTACCCAACAATCATTTTCCCAAACATGTTTGATTCCTAATGGATGAAGTAAGAACCTTAGGAAAGTAAGCTCAAAAGATCCGTATTAAAGCTTAAAGTCAAGCCTCTAAAACTAAAAGGATTACTGAAAAAGAGAAGACAAAAGAAAACTCAAAAATTATTAAACTCAAATGGGGCATATAATGATATAATAGTTGGCCATTTTGAATTAAAGCACATAATCGATATTATTTTAGTTCAATCAAAGCCACAACCCTTCAAGATATTATTTGCCCAACGTCTGGTAGGTACTACCGGTCGCTTTTCTAATAATGATCATAAGCCACCACTCTTCATGACCATTTCGATGAAAGCCTCCACTCCATGCATTTTCTCGATAACTCGAGAAGGTCTTGGTACCTAGATGGGAACGGTTTCAGGTCATCCAGTTTCGAACTCAGTTCACCAATATCCTCACAAGTTGATCGTAGTCGTTGTGCAGTTTATTCCCGCACATGTTACTTTTGCGTTAATACTCGGTTGTAGAAGACCTGGACAACATTGGCCTTTGAAGGGAAAAAAACTAATAATACTCCAATAATACATTTAAGGAACCAACTCCTCCGTTTCCTTTGATTGATGTTAGGCTACCAAATTGCTACAAAAAAAATTCTTAACAAGGAAGTGATCATCAAATTTTAGAGATAGATAGAGTCGGAGAGAGTTTGATTTCAAAATGGTAGCTGTGTTTAACAAAGAACTGCTGAGTTGGTATCTAATAACTTTGAAGCTCAAAGAAACAGTTGAAGCTGCTAAAGCACAATCTCCAACTGCTAGTCCATTGCAGCTCAACGGACATCAACACAGATCAACAGATCTATTAACTGGAAGTGCTGAAGAAGAAGAAGAATCAAATTCTCCTGATTATGAATGGGTTATCTCCATCAAAGACAAACTACAACAAGCTCGTCAAGATGAAGATTCGGGGTCATGGGCAAAACTCAATATCTACAGAATCCCGAAATGTTTACGCAATGACGACGACAATAAAGCTTATGTTCCTCAGACTGTTTCATTAGGTCCTTATCATCATGATCGCAAGAAACTTAAAGATATGAATAGACACAAATGGAGATCGCTTCATCAAGTTCTTAAACGTACGGGGCATGATATAAAGCTTTATTTGAATGCAATTAAGGAACTTGAAGAACGAGCAAGGTCTTGTTATGAAGGTCCTATTAATATCAGCAGCAATGATTTTGTTGAAATGATGGTTCTTGATGGAATTTTCGCAATTGAATTATTTAGAGGAGTTGCTGGCGGATTTCATCATCTCGGGTATGCTAGAAATGATCCTGTGTTCGCTATGCGTAGTTTTATGCATTCGATTCAACGCGATATGATAATGCTTGAGAATCAATTGCCGCTGTTCATTTTAGACAAACTTTGGGGTCTTCAAGTTGGTGAGCCTGATCAGAAAGGATTTATTGCTAGACTTGTTATTAGATTTTTTGATCCATTAACACCTACTGATGAACCTCTGCGAAAAGTCGATATGACCAAATTGGAATCGTCTCTTGGTATAAATCAGAAGGCTACTTTTGATCCTTTGACTGAACACGGCGGTCTTCATTGTCTCGATGTTTTTCGTCAACATCTTTTACGGACAGGTGCTGTTGTAGCACCCAGAATTTGGATCAAGCGTAAGTCACATACCGCTCGTGTTGCTGATAAACGTCGCCAACAATTGATTCATTGTGTTACTGAGCTTAGAGAATCTGGAATCAAGTTTAGGAAGAGGAAAACGGATCGGTTTTGGGATATTAAATTCAAGAATGGTATCCTTCGGATTCCGCGGCTTCTTATCCACGACGGAACAAAGTCATTGTTTCTCAATTTGATTGCATATGAACAATGTCAGATTGATTGCAGAAATGACATAACTTCATATGTGATTTTCATGGATAATTTGATCAACTCTCCTGAAGATGTGGGATATCTCCATTACTGTGGTATTATCGAGCACTGGCTTGGTAGTGATGCCGAGGTTGCAGACTTATTCAACCGTCTATGCCAAGAGGTGGTTTTCGATATTAACGATAGCTACTTATCTAGTTTGTCAGAGCAAGTAAACGACTACTATGACAGCAAGTGGAGTACTTGGCGTGCGAGTTTGAAGCACAATTACTTCAATAATCCTTGGGCTATTGTCTCATTCTTTGCAGCTGTTATCTTGTTGTGTCTTACTCTTGCACAAACCTTTTATGGTGTTTATGGGTATTACAGACCCAATTGATGTATCCGCCAGCTAACTCCTTTTCTTTCTTTCCTCTTAAGTCTGCGTCTGTGTGTTTAACTAGTGAATTATGAATAGGTTCTGCAATTTGAATGCAGGTTTGATTTTCTTTATTAAATTTGAACTCTTGCTTCCCATAATAATATATGATGATGCATCAGTAAAGCACACACGACAGTCATGTTCCAAAAGTTCATGGAACTAAACTTTTGTAAAAAAAAATCTCAAGCTAAAAATCATGGTCTTTACTCCAAAATGAATTAGCACATTAAGGGAATGGAGACTACTCCATTTCAGCCAAGTTATTTCATGTATAGCCTAGATGTGGGCGACACAGACTCTCTGCCGTATAGTAAAGACTTTCACTACTTCTGCATAGCAGATTTACTCCACTATTACTCCACGAATCACTACTACTCTAATTTGAAAGGGATCTTTCTCTTGCCAACCTACTTCCCTCTCTGGTTCTTGTCATGCCTTAAAATTCTTTTTTTGTGTTCTTGTATCTCGTGATGACAACAAAAATGTTAGCACATTCAGGTGTAAGTTCATGGGAACCCCTTAACAAACCAGGTCTCCTAATAAGAGCAAGTCTTATGGTAGAATCCAACCTATATCAAGTGTGGAAAAATTATGGAATGTCAAGTCTAGTGGCTTACAAGTTGGGGGTCTTTCAGAGTTTTTTCAAGCCATGTTCCATAATTTTGTGGGATGGTCCGTGGAATCCATGGAAACGCTAATCAGATTAGAGTAAAGCGCTATTCAGAATAGCGCGCTAGAAGACAGAAAACGCCTGTAAAAATAGCGTCCAACGCTAATCTAAATAGCGTAAAACGCTATTCAGAATAACGTTTTTTCTTATCCGTAGATTTAAAACGAGTCGTTCAAAATCTAATGGCTGAGAAAAAAACGTTAACCTTAATAGCGTAAAACACTATTCTAAATAGCGTTTTTCTGACGCTATTCTTATTAGCGTATAACGTTATTTTAATTACCGTTTTTACGATTCCACCACTGCACTTGACCTTCCATGAACTATTCCAAATGTTGAGGTAGCGTGGAAGATGGAAGATGGAACTCTTCCACCACAAGAGTGCACTCCAAAACAGAGCCAAAATGTTTCGAGGGTCCACAAAATGACTGTTCATTACGCTTAAAAGGGCTCGCAATAGACAACTTTAACTTGAAATTGGTGCCGAAACAATTTTCTCTCGGAGGAGAAGAAAACTGTTAGGGTACCGACCCCAACTCGTCATAAGCACATGGGTAGAACTCAACTCGAAAACCGGTTGACTAGATGAGGGATCCCATTGATTTATAAACTACCCAATTAAACCACATCTAACCAATGTGGGCGTAGGATCCCAACAAAAACCCCAGACGTTCCAAACAATCTCCCTCGCACTCTGAAACGAAGTCCGCTACTATCAAAATCACCAGAGACTAATTTCTTCGTAAGTACATAATCTTTCTTGATCTTTATGTTTTTCTCTGCATTTTGAAATGAGAAATTTGGTACCCTAATTATTATTTTTATCTGATTGGGCAATTTTTCGGTTTTATTTGTTAGGTTTTATGACAATACTGGACTCCGATTCTGATGCTGATGCTATGTGTGCTGCTTCTGCTGCTCCTATTGAAGCTTCTGAACCTGAAGAACGATCAACTGCAGGTATGAAAAGAAAATCTCCTCTTCGCTGCCCAGAAAGTAGTGAAGAGGAAGCTGATAGTGATGCAGAAATGAGTGAAGGAGAATCTGATAATGACTTAGAAGTTGTTGACGGAGAAGCTTATAATGATGCTTGTAGGAAAGCTTTATCTGAATGGATTATTATAGATGGGATGCCTCTTAGTATAGGTGAAGGAGAAGGGTTTATGATATTTTCCTTAGTCCTTGAGTCCAGTAGATTTGATAATTATAATTATGAGGCTTGTAGGAAAGCTTTAGTTCAAATGATTATTAGAGATGACATGCATTTCAAAATGGTTGAAGGAGAAGGGTTTAAGAGATTTGTCAAAGCCCTTGAGCCTAGATTTGAGGTTCCATCCTGGAAGGATATTTATCGTGATATTTTGTCTATGTATGCGTCGAAGATGCAAAATATGAAAGATTATTTTAAGGAAAATCTTTCGAGAGTATGTCTCACAATTGATACATGGACATCCATTCAAAAGCTTAACTACTTGCGCATTACTGCTCAATTTATTGATCATGATTGGAAATTGCATAAGAGAATCATAAATTTCTGTCAGATTGATAGTCGTAACACTGTGAACATTGGTAAGACCTTAGAAAAATGTTTGATAGATTGGGGAATTGATAAGGTGTTTACTGTGACTCTTGATAATACTAGTGCTAATGATACAGCTATTGAATATCTGAAAGATGGATTGATCAAGAACAATGCAATAATGAATGCTGAATTCTTGCAAGTCAGATGCGCTCCTCATGTACTTGGTCATGTAGTAAAGGCTGGTTTGAAAAAGTATCGTAAGTCAATAAGCAAAATCAGGGCAGTGATTAAGTATGTTTTGAGTAAATCTTCTAGATTTATAGTGTGTTGCTAAAGAAAAGATCGAATGCAAAAAGGGTTTAGTCTTAGATGATAAGACTAGATGGGATTCTACTTTAACAATGTTAGAGGCAGCTGAAAAGTTTTTCAAAGTTTTTCAAAGGTTATAAAGGGAAGATAATAAGTTCTTTAAAAGGTTTTGTTCAAGTACTTCTACCTCTGGTTCTACTTCTACCGTTGAGAAAGAAGTTTCCACCCTTGATATTGAAGAAGCTTTCAGTTCTGATTCTGAATTGGATGAAGAAGCTTCCAGTTCTGGTTCTGAATCTGATGAAGAAGCTTCAGTTCCTGGCAAAAAAGCTTTCAGTTCCGATTCCGATTCTGATGAACAAACTTCCTATGCTGAAGATTGGAGTTATGTCAGAAATTTTGTAAAGTTCTTGAAGGTATTTGTTGATGCTACTGTTAAGCTTACTGCATCTACATCAGATTCCTTCTTGTGGCAACATTGTGTGATTCATAAACATTTGAGCACTTGGGTTAACAGCGAAGATCCATTTTCAAGAAACATTGCTAATACAATGTCGCACAAGTGTAACAAGTATCGGGGAAGCTACGAAGACATGAATCCTTTCTTATTTATTGTTGTACTGCTTGATCCACGAGAAAAAGAGTTTGGATTGAAGTTTCGACTTGATTTATTGTGTGAAAAAGATGGTTTGTCAGTAAAGTTAATGGGTAGGGTGAAAAGTGTTCTTGAGAAACTCTACGAAGAGTATAAGTTACGCTATTCAGGTGCAGAAAATGTTGGTGCTGAAACAAGTAATATACATTACACTGAAATGAATGGCAGTGAGGACAATGCCGAGGCTCTTCTGAGACAGAGCTTACAAAAATTAAAAGAGGAAACTGTGGAGTACAAATCACAGGTAGACAGGTACTTGGCCGAAGCATGTGAGAGTACTCGTGCTAACCCCCAATTTGATTTATTGGGCTGGTGGAAGACCAATTCTACCAAGTATAGTATTCTGTCCTGTATTGCGAGGGATATCTTGGCTATACCCGTCTCTTCTGTTGCACCTAAATCAGCTTTTAATACCGGAAAGTGTGTCCTTGATGAGTTTCGAAGTTCTTTACCTCCTGGGACAGTTGAGGCCTTGATTTGCACGCAAAGCTGGTTACGCTGCACAACAGATCTTGATCTTTCTGGCTTAGGTGATGATGACGATGCTGATGTTGAGGTTGATGAGGCCTTGATTTGTATGCGAAGCTGGTTAGGCCACGCAACAGATCTTGATCTTTCTGGCTAGGGTGCTGATGCTGATGCTGAGACAGGTATTATATCTTTTTTGTTACGTTTAAAATTATTAACTTCATATGTTTTCTTTTTGTCTAATTGTTCGCTTCTTATCGTAGATATTCTAGGTCCGGTAACCAATCTTACCTTATGATGAAGATTGATAATGGGGATTTGCAGGGAGTGGTAGACGAAGATGAGAGCTTGCAGGCAGCTCCGCATCTGATTGTTACGTCTTCTTGGTTTGTATTAGACTTCTAGTGATGTTAGAAAAATATGGTACTTTGGGATTAGAGTTTACTTTTTGTAACTTTCGGACCTGGAAGTGTTAAGATTTTTCGATTGAAAGTTTGTCAGATTCTTATGTTTGGATGGATTAACCTTAATGAACAGTGTTTAATCTTTTAATTCTGAGCGTGGTGGATTAATTGATTATCGAGCGCATTATAGATTGAATTCATAGCAAACTGATCGAGCACATCTAGCTATCGGGTTGACATGGCTTGTCCATTCCTAAGCATTCTAAACATGTCAGAATTGGTAAAAAGTTTAAAGAGTTGCAATTTCTCATCCTTGGCCTGTTCTCTGTTAGCCAGGATAATCATTATGTAACCCATTAATGCCAAGCACTATGGTAAGGCATATCTCTTAGCTATCCCTCATTTGAAGTGTAGCCAAATGAGCCCAGCAATCATATATCACTATGGGGAAAATGTATCCCTTAGCTAAATAAGTTTCCGTGCGTTGGAAATCATACGGGAACTTAGTTTGTGAAAAATCCAACGGTAACTCAGTTTCGTGTGATTTCTCTTTGCTACAAAGCGCATCAGATTTGATCAACTTTGAAGCGCATCTAAGAGATATCGCTACTCTAAAGCGACACGGAAGACCATAGTACTTGGATTTCGCTACAATTAAGCTATAGTGAAGTAAAATCGCTCACCATGATGGTTGGCCTAATGCAATGAAATTCTCTTCTTGTCTAAACTAATTTTTTTCCAAACATAGTCATTGTCTATTTTACTTTATTTTCTGGACAAACAGACTATTTGTTAATACATAATCAATTTGAGATATCAACTTGCAATCGCCCGACAATCTACCAAACTTGTCACTTCGCACCACTTCTTTAGTGCATTATACTCTTGGAGTATTTAGTAACCTATTTGAACTTTTGTGTTGTTTCCCTCGTTTATGTACTGTCATGTTGATGCCCACAATCCTGGTACATTGATTCAGATTCAGGCGTAATCCTTAAGCCAAATACTATGGTGAGGGATTTCCCTTAGCTATAGTTTTTATTTAAAGCTAAGGGAAAAGGATCTCAGGGCAACCTCACTATGGTTCTGTGCCATCCCTTAGATATACTGCACGGAAACTGAGTTTCTGTATAAATAGTGCCCAACAGATACGTAGTATCCGTTTAAGTCAATGCGTTGACTTGGCCAAAACGGAAACTGAGTATCTGTTTCAGGGGTATATGCATCCAGGAGACGCTGGGATTTGGCACTTCTTTTCTTTCCTTCTATCTAAACCCTCTCAATCTTTCTTTTTTAACTCCCTTTTGATTTTGATTGTGATTTTGTGTGATTCGTTAGTTGAAATTAAAAGGGTTTGATCCATAGTCAAAGGTGATTCCATTGCATTCTTCGATTTTGAACTTCATCCACAAAATCATCAAAGGTAAGTCATTCTAATGTTAGGGTTTCAAGTTAATTTTACAATTTGATTTCCATGAAATTATTGATGTTAGGTTGATTTGGTATGTTGTATGTAAGTCAATAACAACATAAAGACATAGATGTAGTGAAAAATCCATGATTACTACTTGTTTTGTGACGTATCTCTTGATTTATGTTCAATGAAATTTTTATAAACTACTATTTTATTGATGTTAATGTTGATTGACTTGTATTTCATGTATGGTATAGAGAAATTGAAACTATAATTGTTGTTTGCAAAGGTACAATACGAGTCTAATGCATGTTTTGTAAGACTTAAACACGAGATTTATTTGGATACTTCAAGTTATTAAGAAGAAAAACCTCTGCTAATGTTTACACAATTGTGTTTTGATCAAGGTTTGCGTATTATTCGGTAACCGATGCATAGGGAGGTACAAACACGGAGTGTAATTACCCGAGATCGAGTGCGGCATGATGCGAAAATGATGAATGATTATTTCACACCTGGAACTGGTTATACCTCAAGACAATTCAAACAACGTCTAGGCATGAAGGGATATTTATTCGAGAAATCGTTAGGAAAATTACTTGAGGTGGATGAAGAATGGCGTCAACGTCCGGATGCAGTTGGTGTTATGGGGCATTCTCCACATATGAAATTAGTTGCCGTAATGAAATGCTTGTGCAAAAGTACAACAACTGATAGTGTTGATGACTACACTCGTATGGGTGCTACAACAATATACTATTATCTAAAAAGATTTTTCCACATAATTTGCATGACTTTTGGAGAAAGATACTTGCTCCAACCTACCCCTGAAGATGTTCAGAGGTTGCTAGGTGAGAATGCCGACCGTGGATTTCCGGGAACGCTATGTAGTATTGATTGTATGCAGTGGTCATGGAAGAATTGTTCAATAGCTTGACAAGGAACTTACCAGGATAAAGAGAAACGCAGTTATATGATGTTATAGGCGGTGGCATCATATGATCTATGGTTTGGGCATGCTGTTTTGGGAATGCCTGGATCAAATAAAGATTTGAATGTGTTGGCATAATCACCCCTTTTTTATAACATGCTAAAAGGTGTAGCACCTCCATGCAATTATGTCATCAACGTTCACTAATACAATATGGGTTGTTTCTTAGCCGATGGTATCTATCAAAAATTGACTATAATTGTACAAGCTTTCTGAAAAAGCGGGGGTCTAACAACTATACCCAATATTTCGCTTAGCAATCTGTATGGACTAACTCCAATATACTTTTAAGAGAATCAACTAGACAATCAGACTCAATCTTAAGAAAAGTATATCAAGGAGTTATATCTCGATTTCTCAATTCAATCCGCAATCAAACAAATAGGAATTTGCGAGCCCGATTGAATATAAGAAATAACTTGGACGGTATCAAAAACGAATTTCCAAGTGTCAATCAATTTAATCAACAACCAAAGGTTGGATTCACAATTGATTGAACTTATGCACAACCTGTGATATTTCAATTATATAAACAAATATAATGCGGAAAAGAAATAACACAGACACCAGAAATTTTGTTAACGAGGAAACCGCAAATGCATAAAAACCTCGGGACCTAGTCCAGATTTGAACACCACACTGTTTTAAAACGCTACAGACACTAGCCTACTCCAAATTAACTTTGGACTGGAATGTAGTTGAGCCCTAACCAATCTCACACTAATCAAGGTACAGTTGTGCTCCTTACGTCTCTGAATCCCAGCAGGACTCTACGCACTTGATTCCCCTAGCTGATCTCACCCACAACTAAGAGTTGCTACGATCCAAAGTCGAAGACTTGATAAACCAATCGGTCTCACACAGAAAAGTCTATTGAATAGATAAATCTGTCTCCCATAGATAAACCTATGAGTTTTGTTCCGTCTTTTGATAAATCAAGGTGAACAGGAACCAATTGATATACCGGACTTATATTCCCGAAGAACAGCCTAGAAATGTCAATCACCTCACAATAATCTTAATCATATGGTAGCGAAACAAGATATTGTGGAATCACAAACGATGAGACGAGATGTTTGTGACTACTTTTTATCTTACCTATCGGAGATTAAATCTCGAGCAAATCTTAGAGAAGATAGTACTCAATCATGATATAAAACAGCAAGATCAGAACACACAACTACAGAGAAAATAGTTGGGTCTGGCTTCACAATCCCAATGAAGTCTTCAAGTCGTTAACCTACAGGGTTTCGTGAAAAACCTAAGGTTAAAGGAGAATCGACTCTAGTCGCAACTAGTATCACACAGGAGGTGTGGGGATTAGGTTTCCCAGTTGCTAGAGTTCCCCTTTATATAGTCTTCAAATCAGGGTTTGTAATCAATGTTACCTTGGTAACAAAGCATTCAATATTCACCGTTAGATGAAAACCTGATTAGACTCAAGCTAATATCTTTCAACCGTTAGATCGAACTTAGCTTTTTACACAAAAATGAAAAGTGACTTCATTTAGATATGAGTAACCGTACCCAAACGTGCGCACCTTTGTTGGCTCAACAATAGTTAACCGAAGTTAGCCATATGGACACTTTCATATCAACCTTATTCATCTTAACCATAACTAGTTCAAATGACTCAAATGAAACTAGTTCTAGAGTTGTTCAATTGTTTATATTCTCATAGAAGTATACAAGACACAATTGAAGCAAAATCGATTTTGATTCACTCGAATCAAGTCATGAACATTATAGCCACGGTTTGCAAAAGATTGCATTCCTTATTATATAAATGTATTAGTTCATGAACAAACCGATTTTAGAACATAATCCACTCAAGTATGCAAATGGGTACGCATACCTAAATGGACGGACTAAGTTTGGGTTCGCCAGTATGCGAACTGGTACGCATACCACAAACTCGGTTAAAGTCCCGGAACTTGAACCTCATGCCAGTACGCGTTCCCAGACTTGGATTACACATATGCAAGTACGCATACTATGCTTAAATCCAATTGTTCTAAACTCTCATTTCAACCATTGAAACATTCTCGGAAGACGACAATAGCTGTCTCACACAAACTATTAGCTTCAAATCAATTTTCAAGTGATCGAATGATCAATACGAAACATTCCGAGTCTACATCAAATGACTGTCTCATACAAATCATGTAAGATGTTACCAGGCGATTTTCACATGATCATCTTTTGACTTTCGTCAAGAATATAAGATGAACTTGGTTAAAGCAAAAGCTTACCAACACATATTTCGAGAAATATGTAAGCGAGTTAAAATCAGCTCGAAATATCAAATGTGTATAATTGAAGTCTATATAGCTATAATGTTGATAGACTTTTGAGTGATAGATGAGTTCAAGTCTCCACATACCTTTTGTTGACGAAGTTCCATAAGCTCTCCTTAGTAGTTCTTCGTCTTCATTCGATGAACGTCGTGAAATCTAATGCTCAACTACACTTTCTATCCTAATCCGAGACTTGGATATAAGTAGACTAGAAATCAAGATTTATAGTTTCGACAACTAAACTTGACAACAAGCTTGAGATAGCAACGCTTGCGAGTTCGACCGAGCAGTGCTCTAACACTTTCAGTCAGACATTGGAGGTTCCAGACATGGCAAGATTCAACAGGTATCAAATGGCTAAAAGAAAGGATGTCGAGCGTGTTTTTGGAGTGCTTTAAGGTAAATTTAGAATTATCGGATCACCATGTAAGTATTGGCAACAATCTGACTTGAACCTAATAGTGAAATGTTGTCTGATTTTACACAACATGATTATTGAGCATGAACGTCGGGATAGGGATTGGGGTAGAGTTGTTCGTATTCCGATTACAGAGTGTTTTTTTTGTAAAGTCTAAAAAACCTTGAAATGCACTTTCAACTAAGAACTGATCTTGTTGCGACATTGCTGCACGTAGAGGAGCCCAAGCACAATCGGGAGTCCAGGCAGCAAACCCGTCAAGTTTAGAGGGTTCAGATATGGAATACATGGTACTTATATCATCAGATGGATAATATGATGATACATACTTAAATGAAGAAGTTGTTCTTGGTCAAAACGAGGATTGTGCATTTGATTATTACGTAAAATATAGTGAACGAATTCCAGATGACTTTGAGCATGTAGGTGAACATGTTTATGAAGACGAATACGTAGAGGAAGAATATGAACATGACTGAGATGAAGAAGATGGTGAGGATGACGATGATGACGAGAATGAGGAGGATGAATAATAGTTTTATTATGGTGGTTGCACTTTAAGACCAAAAAGGTTGAATGCTACATGTAAAGGTTTAAATGATTTTTAGTGATTTTATTGTTTCATTTATGTTTGACAGTGAATGTTTTTTAATTTGATGGGCATGTGGTTTACAATTGTGATATGTTAGTTGTTTATTTCGGTCTAATTATACAGTAGTTGCAGTCGTATGGTCACTTCTCTCAGTCTAATAATACAGTAGTTGCAGTCGTATACAGGTTGCTGAACGAAAAATTTGGGTGTATTTGATATCCCCTGTGTTTTCAACCATTTTGAATCAAACTAAAATATAAGAGCAGTTCATATAGACTCAACAAACATGAAGTTTGTTCATTTTTCTCCCACTATGGACTCAACAAACATGAAAAACGGATGGGAAACCAACACAAATTGTTGGTTTGTTGAGTGAGGCAGTAGAACAGATGTGCGCTTGATGGAAAATCGGGCGGTTGTAGCAAACAAGTTGGCGTGTGATCCAAAACCGCTCGTTTTTCCTTCACACGTCAGCGTCTGTGATGAATCCTCCAGCGTGTGGACCAAAACCGCCAACGGTTACTTTCCAATCTCTTCATCCGACGGCTGTTATTTCTATTGTTTCCTATAAATTCACCTCCTTTTCAAACTTAAAACTCACACCTTCATCATCTTTACCTCAAAATTTCACAATTTCATACCATCTCAATACTCACTTTTCCTTTATTTTAAACACAACTATTCATATCAACTCAATCCACCAGAAAAAATCTCTATAAATTTTATTTCTAACAGATATGACATCCTCATCGCACTGATCACAACAACGATCACAACAACAAACATAACAACAATCACAACAAGACACACGACAATCACAATCAAGAAACATAAGAATTCGTGGTGTCAAGTATACGATGGATAAAGAAGAGTCAATTTGTAGGAATTATATATTATTTACATTAGATCAAATCAATGGTATTTATCAAGAAAATTATACTTTTTATGGGAAGATTTTACAAATTTTTTGTGAAGAAACCGGTAACATCAATAGTCGTGACGCCGAAGGGTTGTCTCATCGTTTTCACACAATTTCAACATCAATTAGTGAATACGTAGCTTTGATCATTCAAATGTGGCGCAACAAAAAAAGTGTTGAAGGTCAACCGGAAGTGTAACGAAGATGTCGGGAAGAGTGGAAAAGATCGCGGAAAACGAGTTTCCAACATGAAACTTGTTTCACCATTTTGAGGGTGCTTAACAAGTTTAATCCATACTTGCTGAAAGGTAATCAAGTGCCTGCAAGATCACCACATGGTCCAATCTCGCAGGATTTTCAGAATGGTGTGCCTGCTTTCTCACCTGAAGGAACTGGATCTCCAAGTAGTCAGGAACAACACAACTCCAATCTTGACGTTAACACCAACGTCAAGAGAAGAAGAGGAGGGGGTCGGAAAGCTCGAAAAGCAGCGAGAGACGCAACCCTACAAGCATTATTAGAAGGAGGTTCAAACGAGTTCAACTATGATGAGCACAAGGAATTCGAGTTGAAGATAGAAGCAGATAGAGCCAGGGACCGTGGCATTGCTATAAAGCAACAACGAAAAAGTTGTCTTTTGCGAGAACAATATTACAGGGATTGTAAGCTAAACAAGCTACTCTCCTTGAACACTTCAACAATGAATGCACGACAACTTGCTGTATGGACTAAGCAAATGGATATGGCGGAACAACAAGTCCTTCAACAAACTGGCCAGTATGAAAATGTGGAAGGAGACGAAGATGGTGCCTCGGAAGAAAACGAAGATGAATACAGTCTTGATAACTGATATTAGTTCTTGTTTAGTAGTTAAGTTTAATTTAAATGTAATCGTTTAGTTAAAATTATTGTTAATATAATTTCCTTAATTTTAATTTAAAGTGTAGCCGTTTAGTTAAAAACAAACAACTTTAAATTAAATAACACATTAAATAAAATAAATAACACTAAATTCAAAATAACATACTTTAAATTAAATAACACATTAATTAAAATAAACAACACTAAATTGAATAATAACATCTATATGTCTCTGCCTCGCCCCCGTGCATCGTCTGTTGCTCCTTTTAAACCTTTTAAAGCCCAAAGGTGCTTAGTTAGATCTTCTCCTAGTTGTCCATAGATTCCCCGGTTTTGGATTCTGTCAGTGGCAAGTCTATATTCTCTTGCCGGACGCCCATGCTGCACCACAAGATTCGGCCTCAATCTTCATCTGGAAAACTAGTCCAAGTTGGGTCACGTCTCGTTTCTTCAATGACCATGTTATGCACAATGATGCAAGTCAGCATAATTTTTTTCATTTCTTGAAGATCAAAAAAGCGTGTCGGCCCAGCTATGATGGCGAATTTCCTTTTCAGTATGCCAAAAGCACGTTCAACATCCTTTCTACATTTCATTTGTCGGGTGTTAAAGTACTTCATATCCTTCGAAGTCGTTGGTCCAAAACCTATCTAACTATAAGCTTGAACCATAGTTGACCATTCTGGATAGATTCCGTCTGCAAGATAATAACCCTGAGTGTAGTCATGACCGTTGATGGTGAAATTACAGTGCGGCGCGATCCCATTCTTAAGATCTTCAAACAATGATGACTTATACAAAACGTTGAGATCGTTATTTAAACCCGGGAGTCCAAAAAAAAGCATGCCAAAACCAACAATCATAAGTAGCTGAAGCTTCCAAAATTATAGTTGATTTTTGATAATGACCCTTATATTAGCCTGCCCATTCAACCGGACACGCATGCCACGTCCAGTGCATGCAGTCAAGACTACCTAGCATTCCTTGAAACCCCTCGCGGTGTTTTCTGCAGTTATTCTTTGAACATCTTCCCGAGTAGGCTTTCTTAAAAACGTTGGACCAAAATGCTCGACTATTGTTTCGCAAAACAATTTGAGATACCTAAAGGCAGTTGTTTTTCTAATACAGATGTAATCATCCGTGGAATCCGCTGGTACCCCGTAACATAGTATACGGAGGGCCGCAGTGACCTTTTGTTTGGGACTAAAGCCTCGTACATGTCGTGCATCATACTGATAATTAAATAAAGGTTCTACCTGACAAAGCTCAACAATAATCCTTTGCGTCAAGTTACGGCCCATGCGGAATCGTTGCTAAAAAACCTCATCGGAGTAGACACAATCATGATTAAAATAATCATGCATCATCTTGTCGTGGTAAAAATGTCGATCTCGCCACGTCCATCTTCTAGTCATAACTTCATATGGCTCTAAAGGATTTGGTATGATCCCAGTTTGTAATTGCAACATAAAATTTCGCCTCCTTCTATCTTGAATTGCATCTTCATCCATTTGACGCAAAAACTCCATACACATTTCTTCATCTTCTTCATACAACATTTCATCTATCTCCATATCTTTCTCAGAAGAACTAAAATTAGGATTCATTGAAATTAATAAAAGATTAGTCGGATGAAAGATTGTTGTGAATTTGTGTGATCAAACTCGAGCTGTATTTATGGAGGTAGAAACTAGCCGTTCCGATTATCGTTTAAAAGTAGCCGTTGGCGATCTTAGTTCACCCGCTAGCGGTTCTTATACGTACGCCAGCGTTTCTTCTTCACACGCCAGCGGCTGCACTTCGTCCTGGCGCTTGACGGTCAACCGCTCACTTCTTTTCCCATAGTGCACAATCACGTTTTCCCATCCACCTGGCTCAACAAATATTTTGTTTTGTACATTGCCATAGGAATTTTCCTAAGAACTTGAGCAGTAAAAGGTTAAGAAAAAAATCAAAGAAGTATAGTAGGAGAGAGATAAGAAATCAATTAAACACAATTAATTGGGACAAGATTGAATTGAGAATCAAAGTTCCCTTATGTAGCGGATTCTGGTAATTTTTTTGAAAAATATCCGTTGGGATCCGACCGAAGAAAATAGAGCCATTGAGAATGATAGATGGTTATGATCGGGTGTGAGCGGAGTGTAACCGTAAAAAGGTCAAACAAATAAAATTTACCAAATGGATACTCAGTATTCGTACAAATCGCACGGATGCTGAGTATCTGTTTCAACTGCCAAACTGATACTTAGTCTCCATAAAGTAGAAAATCACACGAAAACTGGGTTTCGTGTCATTATCCTTCTCTACAACCAACATCCGATGTGATCCACTTTTAAATGTAGCTAAGGGATATCGCTACATTTAAGCGACACAGAAGAGTATAATGATTGGATTACACTACTGGTGGGTTTGTTTGTAGAATTCACCATTTCCGAGAATTTATAATCCCATGGGATTACAAATTCTGAGATTCATATAGATCCCTTGTGTGTTTGGTAACTCAATTAAAATTCATAGGATTTATAGGGTTTTCTTGTTTTAAAGTCTTTGTACCGTTTGGCATTATCCTCAAATCTTAAATATGCATGAATATGAGATTTAGAGTTAAGAAAAAGTGGGTTCATAAATCCCTTATTAAGTTTCCCAGCAAATCTTAGGGGGGAGAGGTCGGACTCCATACGGAGGATTTGCTGGAAAACTGATTCCCGTAGGAAACATGATTCCAAGGATTCGGGCAACCAAACGCACGGAGAGAAACATAATTCTACCGAATCCCCTGAACCCATAAATTCCACCTTTAAAATTCTACATCCAAACGCACCATACAATTAAAATATAGCGAAGCGAAATCTCTCACCACGGTGCTTTGCCTTACCGAACCCCCCTTACTCCTTAGGGCAATTCCTATGGGAATGAACAAACCCATTTTTTTGTTGAGCCAGGTGGATGGCCAAACAGGTTTCTCCACTATGGAACAGCAATGAGCGGTTGAACATCAAGCGTCCGGGCTAGGGACACACGCCAGCATGCGTAGGTTAAACGCCGACGTTGAAATCACAAGCGCCGGCGCTTGAAACATAAACGCGGCGTTCAAACTTCGAGCGCTGTCGTTTGTAGAAAAAACGCCAACATGTAGTTTTTTGAAAATTCAAAATTTACTTTTTACCTCTATAAATTACCATCATCTTCAAACAATTCACTCACACCAAAATTCACTTCTCTTGAATTTTCTCTTCTAAAATCTATTTCAATTTTTAGTTTATTGTTGGTGAAATGGCTGAAAAGGCGATCACACTTTTTTGCGATGCAAAACTTGAAGCTGCTGTTTCTAAGATATGTGGGAGTTTTAAAAAGATTGAAAATTGTAAGAGGGAAGTGCAAGTTTTTTGAAGTTGCTCCAAGAAAATGTTCCGCTAAAAGGCAAAGAAGAGCTACAATTTTGAAAGTTAACAACAAAAAAATCAAAAACAAAGGAGAAACTGTCAAAGAGCGTGTTGAATGGAAGATACGTCAAATGAAGATAAACAGGAGGCCAAAGCTTGTACTTGATTTTTATTGAAGTTGTTTAGTACTTTTGATTATTGTTTAAGTTTATATCTTGTAAAAGAATTGACAGTAATATCAATGAATGAAAATATTTAGATTTTAAAATAAATTTCCACTTCAGGTTAAGCGAAATTTATTCCAATTTAAACTTGCAAATAACATCAAACTAAATTTTAATAAACCACAACAAAAACATCAAACTACATCAAATCCAGCGACATTATCTCTGTAGAGTTCATAACATTCAAATGCTTAAACTCTCTTCCGGTTTCTTTAGTAAACTTGGTCTGAGCGATGGTTTTCTGTAAAACAGATAAACAACAACTTCAGATATTTATGATGTAGTTGATCAGTGAGGACAAAGGTAAGATACTCACCATTTCTTCGTTGGATAATCCAGAATTGCTACGGTGAACCATCCACAAAACTTCTGTATAATGTTTGACTTCCTTAGTGATGAATGTAATTATTAGTTCTAGGCTCTTACTGTTTCTTATGGTTTTGTTCCGCGATGCTACAAAATGTCCCGATACTCTTTCCCAGAAATAGTCACTGTTCATTGGTCTCATCATACGATGTAACCAAGATCGAACAAGAGTAACATCTTCTTCCATTGTAAAGACTGGGAGAGGCGTTCGAGTGCAGTAAAGATGTGCTTGAGATGGACCATTATTTAGAATTCTAAAACACGTTTCGTAACGAAAAGGTTTACCGTCAGCTTCCTCCCAATTATCAAGAGATGTTTGGATCACTTCATCTTCAGTTACACCGATGAAATTTTATGGATCAATTTCCATTACTAGAGCAAGAAATGGCAGGAATACAAGCCTAATAGATTGAAAACGAGCACACAATCGACGAGCATCTCGGTTTCCCGGGTTCCCCGTCAGTGAGACGAACATTGAAAAAACATTCTCCCAAAAAGAACCATCTTGAAAGCCCATACCAACGATTACCCTATGAAAAAAATATGTTTTGCATATAGTTATATCCTCTTCTTCAGTAAACTTGGGACCACGATTTCTAACAGACATTTCTGCAGAGTGAGAGAGATCAAGAGTTTTAGAAAGAAAGAAGAAGAAGAAGATGCGAATTTGGAGATGGGAAGAATGGAATTTATAGGGCGATGTAGAAAATCGATCTGTTGGAAATGTAGCCGTTGGCGTTTGTAGTAAAACCGCGGCTTTACTACAAACACCAACGGATAAATTACCATAGGAGTTGGCGTTTGTAGTAAAACCGCGCGGCTTTACTAAAACCGCCCGTTTGAATTATCAACGCCTATTTTTTGTTATAAATACAGCACTAGGTTTTATTCTCAACCAAACCAATAGATTTCTTTCTTAAGCCAACAACATCCACCATGTTTTCTAAAGGAAAAGCAAAGAAAATATTATGTGTCGAAGCAAAAGAAGTTTGTCCATTATGTTTCATGGATAACCACAGTCTTATGCAATGCCATTGGATGTATTCAAAGTGTCCGCGGGAAGGTTGTTCACACATCAGAATGGTGATTGAATCACAACCGGAAAAGCTCAGGTATTTGCAATGTCAAGATCCTAATTGTCCAGAGGAACCACATATACTAGATGATGCTATGCAGATTAAAGATGAAGAAGAAAAGATTGCAACACTCTGCAAAAACTTCAAAATTAAAGCCTTGAAGAAGGAGTTATTACACTGCAAGCATTGTGGATATGAAGATCACGAATACAAATATTATCCACAGAGAATCAGTGGATGCTCAAATCCCGGTTGCAAGACTTTTATGCATTTGCGCACTTCTTCTGAAGAAAACACATACGGAAGGCATTTCTAGGAATGTCCTAGGTATTTTTTGGTGGAGTTGGCTGATTGAAGTTGAATCACAGATCGATTCACTATGGTATTATGTTATTTAGTTTGCTGTTTATTTTGTGTTATTACGATTATCTAAAACCAAACATGTGGATGTCTTCACATTAGCACCATCAATATCATAACTAATTTAAAATTTTCTTGGATTAAACATTGCACCATCAATCTCATAAATAAAAACATACTGCATTGAACAACCATATCATACATGAGAATAAAAGAAATACATTAGATTAAAACAACTACTGCATAGGCGTCAATTCTCGTCGGGTGGTGGAATTCCTAGGGCGATGTAGGGATTATATTTGTTGAGCACCCTAAGAATGTTGAAACAAGCATGGAAGTCGAAAGGACGACCGCCGTGAGATACTGCCCACATCGCTAGAGTTCTGGGTTCCACTTCATGTACAGCTTCACCGGTGAGCTTATTTTTGTGATTCTCCATTAGTAAAGCGATGAACTCCGATACATGACTACTAATTGAACTAAAACGATGCGACAATAAGTGAGAATCACTCCCATTAATGTTCCCCGTTTTAGCGGTGAACATTCTATAAACTTTCTCCCAGAAAGTCAACGTCGATTCTGCTACATTACTTAAGACATTATCTTGTGTGTGAAAAACAAAGGCTCTACAAATAGCTAAATCTTCTTGTTGAGTGAATCTAACACCACGAACTCTGGGAGGCATTTTAGATGATTTGAGAGTGAAGAATGTGTAGAATGTATGAATTTAGAGTTGGAATGAGGAGTATTTATAGAACTCAAAAGTTATAGCCGTTAGATCACAAGAGTTTTCAGCCGTCCATATTTAGACGTTGGCGCTTTTCAAAAAAACGCAGCGCTTTAAACAGAGCCGCTGGCGGGTGGAGCTAGAACGGGCGATTGAAGGACAAGCGCCAGCGCTTTTGGCTCACACGCCAGCGTTTGTGCCAAGCTCGCCGGATCTTACATCGCGCGCGCTACATGTTCCATCTCACTCAACAAACAAACCAATTCATCTTTCATGTTTGTTGAGTCCATAATAGGATCAAAATCAATAAATTCTTGTTTTGTTGAGTTCATAAGAACTGCTCTTAGCCTAATAAGTAATAACTAATAAGCAAACCAGGTCTCCTAGTAACAAGATTCCAAACAAGGCCTGAAATATTGGTAGGGTCCATGAAATAGAGCCCACAATTGACTAGTAAAGAACTGAACTTGTAAATGGCGCCAATCTATGAAATAATTTTCTCAGAGATGAGAAGATTAAAACCCTAAAACCCTTGTTTTTGCCAAAATTCTCCCTCTAACAGCGCTAACTGAAGATGGTGAACTTCTCCTCATCCCGCATATACACCAACCTCTAAAACAAAGTCAGACAATTTCTTCTTCTCGTCTCTTCGTAAGTTACCTAATCCCCCTTATTTGATTCAAGCTTTTTATTTGATGGGACATTTTTTCTGTTTACTTTGTCGGTTCATGCTTGGTAGAAAACCATATAACCAATAAACGGATGAATATCAAATTCAAAATAGGAATTTCAGGATTTCTTAGGGTTTACACCTCACTTAAGCATAGGAGAGTTAGTCCAGTGGATTCATTTGTAATAAAAATGAAAAACAACCTAGAATTCAGGTCTAAACATCAAGAAAGAAGGAGGAAGGCTTAGAGATCTGTTATGGAATTCAATTTGAGAAAATATTTATTGACTGAATCAAATTTTCTTAGCACCTAAATAAGAAAATTTGCCTTTGGTACTGTTGAAACTTGAAAGTGACATGAGTTAGCATATTTTTGTCGAGGTTTCATGATTTACTTGTTTATAATGGTTGTTAGCTTGCTGGTCCTAAACTTTTGTTGGCGAAAGCTGTTATCATCGTTAACATCATAGTAGTTCGCTGATTCATCAGTGTCTATATTTAGGATGTAAATTAGTGTGTGTTGGAACAGGTAGCCATATTAACAAGTAACATTAGTTTTGCCTTTGTGCTTCACCAGTGTTTGTTTTGGTTGCTTTAACAAACTTTGGACAAGATGATGATTATAGTCGTGACTAGCTTTATGGGGTCACAGTTAGATCTATTAAAATATCTTGTGTTTTAACTATGGTTTCTAGCTGAAGTTGTTTCAGATCATTCTATTGTGATGGTCAATTTGATTGACAGTTTCAACTTGTGCGTCACATTTTGACAGTGCTCAGTAAAAAGTTAGAACTTTAGCTGTTGGTGCTATCTGGACAAGAGATTTCTTGGAGATTAATGGACTCCAAAGCTGCCAATACAACTGGGTATGACGCTGCTGCTGCTGCTATTGAAGGTTCTGAACCTCAAGGTCAGTCAACTGCAGGTAAGAAAAGAAAAGCAACTAGTACACCATCTAAAGCAGTGTCACACTTCTCAGAAGTTAGTGATAGCTCTGATTATGATTCTCGTAGGAAAGAGTTAATTATAATGCTTATTAAATGCGGGCTGCCTTTTGAAATGGTTGAAAGGAAAGGGTTCAAGGCATATACCAAATACCTTGATCCTGGATTTGAGATCCCATCTAGTATGGCTGTTAATCATGATGTTCTGGTTATGTATATGTTAGAGAAGCAGAAATTGAAACGCTATTTTAAGAAAAATCGTCAGAGAGTATGTCTTACAATTGATACATGGACATCCATCCAAAAACATAAGTATATGTGCGAAAGTGCTCACTTTATTGATCATAATTGGAAGTTACGTAAGAAAATCATAAATTTCTGTCATGCTGAGAGTCGTAAAGGTTTAATCAATGGCAAGATCATAGAGACATGTCTGCTAGAGTGGGGAATTGATAAGGTGCTGACGGTGACTCATGATAATGCTTGCGCTGATGATACAACTATTACATATCTGAAGGATAGATTGATCAAGAACAATGCAATAAATGCTGACTTCTTGCATGTTAGATGCGCTGCTCATGTACTTGCTCATGTTGTAAAGGCTGGTTTGAAAAAGTATCGTATGTCGATTAGAAAAATCAGGGCAGTGCTTAAGTATGTCTTGAGTAAACCTTCTAGATTTACAGAGTGTGTTGCGATAGAAAAGATTGAATGCAAAAAGGGTCTAGTCTTAGATGATAAAACTAGATGGAATTCTACTTTAACGATGTTAGAGGCAGCTGAAAAGTTTTTCGAGGTTTTTCAAAGGTTAGAAAGAGAAGATACTAAGTTCTCTAAAAAGTTCTGTTCCAGTACTTCTACTTCTACTGTTGATAAAGAAGCTTCCACCCTTAATGTTGAGGAAGCTTCCAGTTCCGATTCCGAATCTTATGAAGAAGCTTCCAGCTCTGATTATGAATCCGATGAAGAAGATTCAGCTCCTGACCAAAAGGTTTCCAGTTCTGATTCCAAATCTGGTGTAAAAACTTCCTATGCTGAAGATTGGAGTTACGCCAGAAATTTTATGAAGTTCTTAAAGGTATTTGTTGATGCTACGGTTAAGCTCAGTGCATCTACATATCTTCCATCAGATTCCTTCTCGTGGCAGCTTTCTGTGATTCATAAACAATTGAGCATTTGGGTTAAAGGTGAAGACCCAGTTTTAAATTCCATGGCTAAAACAATGTTCCGCAAGTATAACAAGTATTGGGGAACTTATGAGGACATGAATCCTTTTTTATTTATTGCCGTATTGCTTGATCCAACAGAAAAAGAGTTTGGATTAAAGTTTCGACTCAATGTTTTGTGTGAAAAGGATGAGGATTTGGCAGTAAAGTCAATGGGTAGGGTGAAAAGTGTTCTTCAGAAACTCTACGAAGAGTACAAGTTACTCTATTCAGAGGCAGGAAATGGTGCTGCTGAATCAAGTAATCTACATGACAAGGAAATGAATGACAGTGAGAATCATGTTGAGCCTCTTTTGAAACAGAGATTAGAAAAGGTAAAAGAGGAGAATGTCTGAGTACAAATCAGAGGTGGACAGGTATTTGACCGCACCATGTGAAAGCACCTGTTCTAACTCTCAGTTTGATTTATTGGTCTGGTGGAAGACCAATTCTACCAAGTACAGTATTCTGTCCTACATTGCAAGGGATATATTGGCCATACCCGTCTCTTCTGTCGCATCGAAATCAGCTTTTTTAAATAGCGGAAAGCGCATCCTTGATGAATTTCGAAGTTCTTTACCTCCTACCACAGTTGAGGCTTTGATTTGCATGCAAAGTTGGTTACTCTCAAGAACGGATCTTGATCTTTCTGGCTTGGGATGCTGCTGCTGCTGATGATGATATTGAGACAGGTATTATATCCTTTTTGTTGATGTTTATAATTACTAACTTCTTATTTATTCTTATTATATGATTATCCACTTCTTGGTGTAGATTCTCCAGATGATGAAGAGTGATAAAAGGAGATTTGCAGGAGATGATAAACTGAGATGAGATCTTGCAGGCATCTGGAAATAATTTTTTTGGCGTGTTCTTAGATTGTTTTGGACCTCTAGTGATGTTAGAATATGTTTGTTATTATGGAATTTATTGTTTCTAGCTTTCTGACTTTAAAAGTGTCAAATTTTTTGGTTAATTTATGTCAGATTTGTGTGCATCTTCTTTCAGAGTTTTTGGTTTGAATTAGTTTTGAATGTGGTCTTTTAACTGATCACTGTATCAATGTTCAGCCTCAGTTCTTTCCTAGGAAAATATCTTGTGGATCTGAGGTATCTCACGTACCTTTCACCGAACACACTACCAAGCTTTCAGTTTGCACAACTGCTCCACTGCAATGTTTTAGAAACCTATCTGAACTTCTTTTTTTCTTTTTTGAAGCATGAGAAACAAAAAACTGGCCTAAATTGCTATTACACGTGGGTACCCACAGAGTCGTTTGATATAATTTGACGGGCCGCGAGTTATAACCCTAAAGGTGTCACTATCCATCCATAAAAAACCCATCAAAACAAAAGTAACACAAAAACCCTAAATAACAAAAGTAACACAAAAACCCCAAAGGTGTTTTTGCCACCACTAACTACCACTACTAGCAACCAACACCACATCCACCAACAAATACTAGCACTACCAAATCCAAATCCAAAGTCTTTTCCAGTAGCAAGTACCGGGTCGACTAGAGAATATCTCCAAAAAAATATAACATAGTTTTTACGCCGGCTTGTCAAGCCTTGCACAACTTGCACTACGGCAAGCAAAATACTTGACGCTACCCGCGCCGCGATTGTTTATGGACCAGATGGTAAGTAATCACCATTTTATGGGATTATGAATTCTCGACCATTAATGCGGATATGCTTACACCATGTCCCTGTTGCAGAAGCTACGGGGTATTTCCCCTTCACAATCCTGCCAACTGCAGCGCTACAGGGGGTTCCCCCCTTCACAATCTGCAGGGTTGTCTTTACGTGTTCGCTGATTGGGTGGCAAAGAAATTGACGAAGAATATAGAAAAGGGGTTTGTTAGTCGTCGTACCTGAAACCTACCTCTTCCACGCGTATCGCCGCCCTCCATGTTTGTCTGTCCAAAGCCTGCTCTGTTGAGAGATTTCGATTGCACATGTCCTTCTTTACGCACTCGTCCCAAGTTAGCTTCGGTCGGCCTCTGCGCTGCATCCTTCCTTCCGCGCGCCTAATGCAACCTACTCGCACTGGAGCATCATTCGGTCTTCGCTGAAGATGCCCAAACCAGCACAACCGATGCTGGGTGAGCATCTCCTTGATTGGCGCTACCATAAGTTTCTTACTTATGTACTCATTCCTGATACGGTCATGCCTCGTGTGACCGCATGCCCACCTCAGCATCCGCATCTCGGTAATCTTCAGCTTCAAAGTGTCCCGATTGTTCGTCGCCCAACATTCCGCACCATATAGCATGGTAGGTCTGATCGCTGTTTTGTAAAACTTACCTTTAAGCTTTAGCGGAACTTTGCGGTCACAGAGGACGCCAGAAGCCAGACGCCATTTCCCCCAGCCAGATTGAGTTCGATGTCGAATATCCTCCTCGATTCCCCCGTCACTTTGGAGCCACGATCCCAGGTAGCGAAAGGATTCTTTCCTTGGTAAAGGTTGTCCATCCAACAAAATGTCCCCTTCAACTGTCCCGGAGTCGCTGAGATCGCACTCAAATACTCGGTTTTGGTTCTACTAAGTTTGAAGCCCTTCGATTCTAGAGTGTGGCGCCACAATTCAAGTTTTTCCTGTACATCTTTCTTTGATTCGCCGATAAGCGCCACATCATCTGCAAATAGCATGCACCAAGGGATCTCACCTTGAATGTCTCTTGTAACTTGATCTAGCACTAAATCGAAAATAAATGGGCTTAATGCTGATCCCTGGTGTAGCCCTATACTAATCGAGAAATCGCTTGATACTCCACCGCTCGTCCGGACACCGGTAACTACACCCTCGTACATATCCTTGATTAAGTTTATGTACTTCGGTGATACCTTCTTCTGCTCGAGAGCCCACCATATTACCTCACGTGGTATTTTATCGTAAGCCTTCTCCAGGTCGATAAAGACCATGTGAAGGTCCCGCTTTTGTTCCCTGTATCTTTCCATAAGTTGTCTAACCAGGAAAATCGCCTCCGTGGTCGATCTTCCCGGCATAAAACCAAATTGGTTTGGTGAGATGCTGGTTTGTCTTCGTAACCGCCGATCGATGACGCGTTCCCACAGCTTTAGTGTATGACTCATCAGCTTGATTCCCCTATAATTAGAGAAGTTCTGAATGTCTCCCTTGTTTTTAAATATCAGGACGATCACGCTTCGACGCCACTCGTCCGGCATTCGGTTTGACCGAAAGATGTTATTGAATAACTTGGTCAGCCAAGTTATCCCATCATCTCCCAGGCATTTCCACACC
>JAJJMB010005545.1:743715-788715 GCA_023531105.1 Papaver atlanticum | reverse complement strand
ATGGAGTTTTAATGGATCCCAACATTTGAAATGAGTTTTTGTACTCCAAATTTGGTCACCTTGGTGTTTTACTACTAGTTCTGATAACTTGAAAGAGAAAATGTGGAATTGCCTGGTCCCATATTGTTGTTGATAAGTTTCCTGCTTCGCTTCCGTCTGCTGCATAGTTTTCCAGACCATCTGCTGCCTGATTCACTTCCGATAGTTGTGTTGTATATTACATTAAGGAATTAGACGCATTCTGTACCAATGAGCTTCAACATCTATTTTTATGAAGTGGATAAGATTTTCCAAGTCCGTTTCAAAGATGACTTTTGTTCAGTGTCTCTCCATTGCCGTTCTTGTTGCGAGCATAGTTGCCCATGTTTCTGCTATTAGCGCTGTAGTTATTCCTAGGGTTTGCGCAAGAGTCATCATAGTTTGAGCATTTCAGTCTCTGCAAGTAAAACCTGTTTCCGCCATTCCTGGACGTCTCCTAGCAACCCCATCCGTGTTGATATTTATCCAATATGTATCTTGACGGGTCCAGCTTGCTAGTATCATTGTTGTTGGTCTTATGTTGGCTGGAGTGGTCCTGATTGGAGGGTCCTCATGGGTAACCGGGGGAAGAACACTCGAATTCCTGAAGTTTCTTCAAAGTTTGTGATAGGATGTTGTTTGAGGGTGTATGGTGTTGTTTTAAGACTAATTCATTTACGGACGTCCAGAGATTCCAGAAAAGAAGTTATATATGGGGTTTGGCCATAACTTTGCAATTTTTTTGAAATGGTTGTGTAATTGTTTATAGTGATATGGGAGTTGATGTTGTTGGGTTGGTTTGTTGATAGATGGGATATTAGGTTGTGAAAACGTGGGGGTACCAAAATACACCACCAACTTTTTCGTAGGCAATCTATATGGACAAACTTAAACACAATTCCGAGAGTTCAACTTAATGAATCTCAATCGAGGAATATTTTTCAGAGTTATACCTCTTTCTCTCACAATCAGAATGTTTACAGAGACTAGTCTGTGAACCTGATTTGCGTGTGAGAGTACTTGGGTGATTCCAAAGACCAATTTCCCAAGTAATTAATCAAGTCGTATCCAACAAACAAGGTTGAACGTATCTACTATGATTGATTAACGTACAACCTATTATTTAAATTATAAAGATAAATAATATAATGTGAAAAATAAATAACACAGACACCAGAAATTTTGTTAACGAGGAAACCGCAAATGCAGAAAACCCCCGGGACATAGTCCAGATTGAACACCAAACTGTATTAAGCCGCTACAAACACAGGCCTACTACCAATTAACTTCGGACTGGAATGTAGTTGAGACCAAATTAAACCCTCACAGCAATTTAGTTACAGTCACGTTCCTTACGGCTCTTGAATCCAAGCATGACTCCGCGCAATTGATTCCTTTAGCTCACGTTCATTTCTCGTTTGCTTACTTTCTATATGGATTTTGCTTCATGTGTTAGTCTTAGTCATGGCATCTTTCTCCCGTACTTTTTGTTTTTTGACAAAAGATTTTTTTCTCCCAGTTTTTGTAATTCTAATGGTATGACCATTATAATTAGAATGGTTAAAGTATGTCTACGATCATCTGATTGAAGCTGGTTTCGTTTCAGGTTTTCTGATTAGGGGAAGGAACATCCAATTTTTAAATAAATAAATAATGATTACATACTGCAAGTTCATCTTCCAAAAACTCTTGAATTTAAATAAATAAATCTAAAAACATGCAAGATAAAAATCGTTGGAAATAGCTTGTGTAATCAAAAAATTTGCTATACCAAACCTTAGTTATCCTTCTCAAAAGTAAGAATAAATTCTCACAAGAAGTTTCCTAGAAAAAGTAACCAAAAAGAGACAAAAGAAAATAACATGAACTTCGTAATTTTAGACTCCATCAATTTCTTCGTACTTTTCTGCAACTCCATCGAAGAAAGAGTCACCAACATCTTTAACCCGTTGAATGGTTGATGTGTTGTGTTCATGCATCAGTACGCCAACCTTACGATTCACGATACGAACATACTGTCTAACTTTTGTACATTCTGATTTCTTCTCGATCATCTTGTTCTGCCCATCGATGAGTTGATTCAATTGCAACTGAAGGTTCGCAATTTCTACCTTAGAGTGGTTCTGAGCGTGAGTTAGATCCTTAAGGGAATCAACAATCCAGGAGTTATGTTCTTTTCTTAAAAACAATTCTTTTCCGCATTGTTTCATGAAAAGAGCTTCATTCCTTTGTATCATCTTCATCAAGGACGATGGTTTCATGAGGTCTCTTTGAGTTTTCCATTCTTTCGCAGAGACAAAAAATAAGAATCACTATATATTATTTTAACCAAGGTTTATGAATAATAGGAATTCTCTACCTTCTTTTATAAGGAAACCCTAAGGTTATCTCCTCTATAATTGGATGCGTGAACCGGTTAACGATCCAGAACAAGAGGAGGTTACAGGGTTGACAACTAAAACAAAGACAAGTTTACTCTTCGCAACAGATTCTCAGTTCAATAAAATCAGTGTTTCACAGAGACAATATAGATTAGAGCACTTAGAAGGACATTGTTGTAGAAGAAATTATTTAAAAAAAAGGAACATTTCCTATTGTAATACATAATCCTTTCCCAAAGAGATGCAACTAAATACAGTCAATCAAGAATCAGACTTGAGCAATCTCGATATCAGAATAGCCTCTGATAAGTATATAGTCCTTGCAACTCTTAATTTGTTTTCAAGGACACATCTGTGGAGGTTAAGCAACAGAGTGAGACAGAGTCTCACCACTAGTATCAATTGGAGATACATCGAGATCGATTTTCTTGTGACTTTGTTTATGTTTTCTCTCCTTTCTTTTATTACGTTTTTTTATGAGGTTTTGATCTAATTTCCTTTGTTACAAGGAAGTCCAAAAATTCCTCTTTACTTGAACGTTTTTTTTTTTGAAAAAGGGTTTACTCGAGGAGCAAGACAAGGACCTCTTGAGATTCGTTCCAGAGAGTCAGAATCACTTGGATTCCATTTTATGAACTTAGATCCCCCAGAATTACTTTCACTATCAGTAGAAAAGCTTATATTCGTAGTGTTGTTAGGAACTGCATTATGAAAGTTATTGTATATATGGAATTTTTGTGAGGAATCTCCCAGATTATCTCTTCCATAAGTTTTATGGTTTTCTGCAGAGTTAAAATCTATTGCAGTAATATTTTTTACTTCTTTAATTGCAAAGTTAAGTAGTTTTTTAAGATCAGAAATCTGTTTCTTTCTAGAATACGAATTCAGAGCAATATGATTCTTTTTTTCGCAGTGTGAACAGATTCGTGGAATGGAAACCCTTGTTGGTGCGTTGTCTCTACTAATATCTTCTTTAGATCCTGGCAAAAAATGTAAACGTTTCTTACCGGACATCTTTTCGGAAGTAACTTTCTCAATGCTTGGTAATGCCACTGGGACAGTAACATTAGGCAATAAGGAAAATTTACTTTTTAATACAGAGTTTTATTCTTTCAAGGAGATACACTGTTTCTGATCTAGTAGGAGATATGTAACCAGTTTCTCTTTTTCAACACAAAGGCAGTCCAATTCTGATGAGTGAGACTTGAGTAACGTTCTTATCTTATTGTATTTTCTCTAAAAATATCTTCAAGCATACTAATCTTTTCATGCCGAATAGTAGTTTATTGAACAAGTTTTTGAATATTGTTAGAAAAAGTTTTAATATAATCAGAGAGTTCACGTTTCCTATCAAGGGACTTATCAAGCTCATCAAAATACCTAGCAAACTTTTCCTCAAGTACTCTAATTTTAGAGGCTTGAAAATCAATGATCTCAGTACTTATGGGAAGCATATTATCAGAAACTGACAACATGAGTTCTTTTCCTCTGGATTCGTAAGAATCAACTAAGAAGTTATCTTTTGAGGTAGGTCCCAAACACTTGGCGTAATCAAAATCAGCAGGAGACATGTTTGTGCGTGAATGCAGATTCCACGAGATTTTCAAACACGGACTTATTAGGTCTTAAACGTGTTACCTGCTCTTATACCAATTGAAAATGCGAGGGTACCAAAATACACCACCAACTTTTTTATAGGAAATCTGTATTGACAAACTTAAACACAATTCCGAGAGTTCAACTTAATGAATCTCAATCGAGGAATAGTTTTCAGAGTTATATCTCTTTCTCTCGCAATCAAAAAGTTTACAGAGACTAGTCTGTGAACCTGATTGCGTGTGAGAGTACTTGGGTGATTCTAAAGATCAATTTCCCAAGTAATCAATCAAGTCATGTCTAACAAACAAGGTTGGACGTATCTACTATGATTGATTAACGTACAACCTGTGATATTTCAATTATAAAGATAAACAATATAATGCAGAAAAGAAATAACACAGACATCATAAATTTTGTTAACGAGGAAACCGCAAATGCATAAAAACCCGAGGACCTAGTCCAGATTGAACACCAAACTGTATAAAGCCGCTACATACATTAGCCTACTACCAATTAACTTCAGACTGGAATGTTGTTGAGACCGAATTAAACCCTCACAGCAATTTAGTTATAGTCGCGTTCCTTACGCCTCTTGAATCCAAGTAGGACTCCGCGTAACTGATTCCCTTAGCTGATGTCACACTAACTAAGAGTTATTTGTGCGTGAATACGAATCAAAATCAGCAGGAGACATGTTTGTGCGTGAATGCAGATTTCATGAGATTTTCAAACACAGACTTCTTAGGTCTTAAATGTGTTTGCCTGCTATGATACCAATTGAAAACACGGGGGTACCAAAATACACCACCAAATTTTTTATAGGCAATCTGTATTGACAAACTTAAACATAATTCCGAGAGTTCAACTTAAAGAATCTCAATCGAGGAATAGTTTTCAGAGTTATATCTCTTTCTCTCGCAATCAGAAAGTTTACAGAGACTAGTCCGTGAACCTAATTTGCGTGTGAGAGTACTTGGGTGATTCTAAAGATCAATTTCCCAAGTAATCAATCAAGTCGTATCTAATAAACAAGGTTGGACGTATCTACTATGATTGATTAACGTACAACCTGTGATATTTCAATTATAAAGATAAACAATATAATGCAGAAAAGAAATAAAACAGACACAAGAAATTTTGTTAACGAGGAAACCGCAAATGCAGAAAAACCCTAGGACCTAGTCCAGATTGAACACCAAACTCTATTAAGCGTCTACAGAAACTAGCCTACTACCAATTAACTTCAGACTGGAATGTAGTTGAGACCGAATTAAACCCTCACAACAATTTAGTTATAGTCGCATTCCTTACGCCTCTTGAATCCAAGTAGGACTCCGCGCAATTGATTCCCTTAGCTGACGTCGCACCAACTAAGAGTTGTTTCAACTCAATTGAAGACTTTAAACCAATCTGCCTCCCACAGATAAGCCTATATATGTGATTTCCTTTTTGATCAAAGATCAAGGTGATGGAAATCGATAGCAATAGACAATGTCTAGCTAACCTCAATTTCCGACTTATGAAACCCGAAGTGCAGCCTAGATTATTATTCAACTCACAAGTATTAAACTTGTGGAATCAACAAAGTCTGAGACAAAGAGAACTTTGAAGATTACTATCTATCTTGTTCAAGTGAGCAGCTCAACAATCGAACAAAATCAGGATAATCGAGCTATCAGATAAACAATAGCTGGACCTGGCTTCACGAATCCCTATAAAGTCTTTGTAGTGGCTAACCCTAAAAGGGTTTTAGGAAGATGACGACTCTAGTTTTACAACTAGGACAGACCAAGAAAGTAGTGTCGGGATTCAAAGATCCCAGTTGTTTGAGGTTCCCCTTATATAAACATTCAAAGCGTAGGTTGCTCTAGGTTTAAGCTAAGATAGCTTTGGAACCAAACAAACAATATCCACCGTTAGATGAATCTTTGAATCTGATTTACATAATAAAGATATAAACTCTGGTTAGGATGAACCGTAACCGAACCATGTACAAGACCACGCTCATGATTGGTTACCCGAAGCTAGACAACTGTACTATAAGCTTGAACATTTACATAAACACTTAAGACTCAACTCGAAACACAATCATGTGATCAAATATGTCTATGGTGCTTTTTAGAGATTATTCAAATGCTAATTATCTCGGAGAAATAATTTTATGTGCATATGAATTTAATCGATATGGTAAGTAGGCATACAAGGTACAAATACTTAAGCTGTTCGTGAACAGTTATGTCATGGTATGTGTACCGGTATGTATACTTTATAACATGACCAAGTTTTGGAGTTCACATAACTTTTTTAGTAAGTGTACCGGTATGTAAACCATTTAAACATAACCGAGTTCCGGAGTTAACACAGAATTTTTTCGGTATGCGTAATGGTATGGATACCATTCAAACATAACCAAGTTCCGAAGTTCACATAACTTTTCTGGTACGTGTACCGATATGGAACCATGTCGGTTCCGTAAGTAACAGTTATTTTCTAGTACGCGTATTGGTTTGCGTACCGATCTGGATTCACGAGTACACAAACTTTTAAAGGTGTGCATACTAATATGCGTACCAAAAGTATGTTTGTCGACATATAGCTACTTCGCTACGTGTACTGAGTACATTTATTACGGTTTCAGACTTATAACAGTTTTCCCAGTTTGTAAAACTGATATGTACATTATCTTGTATCCGAATTTATAGTAGTTCTATATTTCTCTCTAAATCGATTCGAAACATACCCGAATAACATGAATGACACATATCACTGTTCCAGGCTATTTTCGAATGAATATCTTGAATCATGATTTTAATTGCGAACAATAAATTGTTCTTAACCGAAATTCATCAAGTATGAAATGTTCATTAAGCTTAGTCATATTTCGAGGACTAATTACCAGAAGAATATTAACTCGAAATTCTTGATATGCTTACGATAGTCTAATTAGTTACGCGACAACGTCTCAAAGATAGAAAGGTGAATATAACTTGAGAAATAGGTGGTTCAGTCTTCACCTACCTTTTGTTGAAGAAGTTCTCCAAAAGCTTCGGTTGATCTTCGCCTTCAAACGGTAAAACTCAATGATGATTGCCGTGATGTCCGTTTCTCAACTACATCTTTTATCCTAATCCGAGACTTAACTAATTGTAAACTAGAAATCAAGATATAGTTTTGACAACTAAATTTGACAACAAGCTTGAGATAGCAACACTTATGAGTTCGACCGAGCAATGCTTTAACAGGTTTCTCCAAGTAGATTCTGATGTTGGACAGTGAATTAGAATGTGCGCAACCATTTCTAGTTCGGCGTTGCATCTGGGGCATTGGTTGGTGTTTGTTAAGGTTTATGTGGTGTAAAATAAAGAAAGTTGGTAAACCTTCATTTATAGCTTTCCACAAGAAAAGCTAGATTTTTGGTGGACATGGTAATTTCCACAGAAATTTGGTAGGTGTGAGGGGGTTAAGGTGGTATTGGTTGTCTAATTGTGTTAAAAAATTGTAACCGGTAGAAGTGGTGTATTTTCCTGACTTTGAATGCGGCCAAAGGATTTTATCTGGAGATCTGTCTGGGGTGTTTATGATGTGCTGGACAACATCGGGGTGTGTGTGTGTGTGTGGTGGTGGGTGGCTGGGTGGGTTATTCAGTTGTTCATGGTTCCATTTATGGGTAATAGGGTCAATGAGTTTAGCTACTGATTGGATTGGGTAGCATTGGAAAGGGTCAATATTTTGAGGTTGAGGTATCCAGTTTGCTTGGATAGGTGTGTCTAAACCATTTACTATGCGATGGAAGATGAATTGTTGAAGGGTAGGTATGAGGGATGCCATTTCCTTCCACTGTGGACTAGAGGAAGTAGGTATGGGTGTGTTTTCCTGGAAGATCGGTTGATTTTATAGATATTTTTCATTGTATAATCTGGAGCAAGTGGAATTAGGTTGGTCGTGAATGTTCCAGATTCGCTTCATAAGAATGCTTTATTGTGATGGCTATTTTTCCGTATGTCGAGACCTCCTTTTGCTATCGGTTTGTTTAACTAAAGAGTCATGGCCCCAGAAAAAAAATCCAGCAATTCGATATATCTGTTCGTGTACATGGGTAGGGAATAGTTGTGTTTGCATGGGATGATTTGAGGTAGGTATTAAGGAGGTTTTGATGAGTACTAACCTTCCTACTTGAGTGAGGCATTTGGTCATCCATCCTTGAGCCTTCCGCGCCAAATGTTGAAGCAAAGGATCGAAAATGTGTCTGGAGGTTCTTCCGTATTTGAAATGTACTCACATTTTGACAGTGGTCAATTGAACTGACACCTTCAACTTGTGCATCACATTTTGACAGTGGTCAGTAAAAACTAGAGCTCTAGCTGTTGGTGCTACCAGGACAATAGAGTTCTTGGAGAATGATGGACTCTGAAGCTGCCAATAAAACTGGGTCTTCTGCTGCCGCCGTCGAAGCTTTCGAACCTCAACATCAGTTAACTGCAGGTAAGAAAAGAAATTCAACTAGTACCCCATCTGAAGCACGGTCACACTTCTCAGAAGTTGGTGATAGCTCTAATCTTGATTCTCGTAGGAAAGCGTTAATTATACTGGTTATTCAAAGGGGGAGGCCTTTTAAAAATTTTGAAGGGGAAGAGTTTAAGCAACTTATGAAATACCTAGATCCTAGATTTGAGGTCCCATCTGGTATGGCTGTTCATCGTGATGTTATGGTTATGTATATGTTAGAGAAGCAGAAGTTGAAAGATTTTTTTAAGAAAAATCGTCAGAGAGTATGTCTTACAATTGATACATGGAAGTCCATCCAAAATTATAAGTATATGCGCATAAGTGCTCACTTTATTGATGATAATTGGAAGTTACATAAGAAAATTATAAATTTCTGTCATGTTGAGAGTCATGAAGGTTTAACGATGGTAAGATCTTAGAGGCATGTCTGATAGAGTGGGGAATTGATAAGTTGTTGACTGTGACTCTTGAGGATGCTAGTAGTAATGATACAACTATTAAATATCTGAAGGATAGATTGATCAACAACAATGCAATTATGAATGCCGACTTCTTGCATGTTAGATGCGCTGCTCATGTACTTGCTCATGTTGTAAAGGCTGGTTTGAGAAAGTATCATATGTCGATTAGAAAAATCAGGGCAGTGCTTAAGTATGTTTTAAGTAGACCTTCTAGATTTAAAGAGTGTGTTGCTAAAGAAAAGATTGAATGCAAAAAGGGTCTAGTCTTAGACGATAAAACTAGATGGAATTTTACTTTGATGATGTTAGAGGCAGCTGACAAGTTTTTCGAAGTTTTTCAAAGGTTAGAAAGGGAAGATGCTAAGTTCTAAAAAGTTCTGTTCAAGTACTTCTACTTCTACTGTTGATAAAGAAGCTCCCATCCTTAATATTGAAGATGCTTCTGGTTCTGATTCCGAATCTTATGAAGTAGCCTCCAGTTCTGATTATGAATCTGATGAAGAAGATTCAGCTCCTGACCAAAAAGCTTCCAGTTCTGATTCGGAATCTGATGTGGAAACTTCCTATGCTGAAGATTGGAGTTACGCCAGAAATTTTGTGAAGTTCTTAAAGGTCTTTGCTGATGCCACTGTTAAACTTACTGCATCTACATATCTTACATCAGATTCCTTCTTGTGGCAAGTTTGTGTGATTCATAAGCAATTGAGTATTTGGGTTAACAGTGAAGACCCAATTTTAAACACCATGGCTAAAACAATGTTCCACAAGTATAACAAGTATTTTGGAACCTATGAGGACATGAATCCTTTTTTATTTATTGCTGTACTGCTTGATCCACGAGAAAAAGAGTTTGAATTAAAGTTGCGACTTGATGTATTGTGTGAAAAGGATGAGGATTTGGCAGTAAAGTTAATGGGCAGGGTGAAAAGTGTTCTTCAGAAACTCTACGAAGAGTACAAGTTACTCTATCCAGATGCAAAAAATGGTGCTGCTGAAACAAGTAATCTACATGACACTGAAATGAATGACAGTGAGGATAATGTTGGGCCTCTTTTGAGACAGAGATTTGATAAATTAAAAGAAGAGAGTGTCGAGTACAAATCAGAGGTGAACAGGTATTTGGCCGAACCATGTGAGAGCACCTGTGATAACTCTCAGTTTGATTTATTGGGCTGGTGGAAGACTAATTCTACCAAGTATGGTATTCTGTCCTACATTGCAAGGGATATATTGGCCATACCCGTCTCTTCTGTTGCATCTAAATCAACTTTTTTTAATAGCGGAAAGCGTGTCCTTGATGAGTTTCGAAGTTCTTTAACTCCTAGAACAGTTGAGGCCTTGATTTGCATGCAAAGTTGGATACGCTCAACAACGGATCTTGATCTTTCTGGCTTAGGGGATGCGGAGGAGGAGGATACTGATGCTGATGATGATGCTGAGACAGGTATTACATCTTTTTGTTATGTTTAAATCATTAACTTCATTTTTTTTCTTCTTTGTTTTTGATGTTTATAATTATTAACGTCTTGTTTATTCGTATTATATGATTATTCACTACTTGTTGTAGATTCTGAGATTCGCAAGAGATGACAGACTGAGACGAGAGCTTGCAGGCATCTAGAAGTAAAATTGTTGTCATATTCTTGGATTGTTTTGGATCTCCAGTGATGTCAGAATATGTTTGTTACTATGGACTTTACTGTTTCTAGCTTTCTGACTTTAAAAGTGTCAATTTTTTGGTTAATTTATGTCAGATTTGTGTGTATCTTATTTCAGAGTTTTTGGTTTTAATTAGTTTTGAATGTGGTCTTTTAACTGATCACTGTATCAATGTGCAGCCTCAGTTCTTTCCTAGGAAAATACCTTGTGGATCTGAGGTATCTCACGTACCTTTTACTGAACACACTACCAAGCTTTCAGTTTGCACAACTACTCCACTGCAATGTTTTATAAACCTATCTGAACTCTTGTTCCCACAGTAGTATGTTGGGTGGCTTGGTGCATCAATAAAGAGTACACCAGTCACGACTCACGTTTCTGGATTCCACGGGATGGCCTTCTCCTTAGCTCAAAGTTTTCTATTTTTAATTTGGTTAATTTGGATACCAGCTTACACTCCAACATGTTCATCCTAATGTTCATTTGTGTGCTGTCATGATAATCCAGGCAATCCTGGCACATTCAGGTGTAATACTTCTAGGAACATCCTAAGCAAACCAGGTTTCCTAATAACAGGATTCCAAACAGAGCCTTTAATATTCCGAGGGTCCATGAAATAGAGCCCATAATTAACTACTAGTAACGGCAACTCCCATAGGGCAGAAATTCATCCACAAGTCTATAATGGTCCATAAGATATGGACCAAAAAGTGCTACTATGGAAAGAAAAACAATCTACAAATCAATTAGGTCCACAAGGTACTCCATAGATTTGAGGGGGTTAATGTGGAGAGTCCATCTGGACATTAGATGACCAGATAAGGTATAAGGTCATCCAATGTCCAAATGGATTTATTTTTTAATTGGTTTTTTCTTCATGCGGTTACTAAATAATCGGATATAACAACTTTAAAATAAAAATAATACTCCCTCAGTCCAAATTAGATGACCTGGTTAGTTTTAAATTTTGTCCCGAAATAGATGACTTATATCATCAAACATGGAACATTTCTAAAATTACCCTTTTAATTGATTATTATTAGTATAAGAAATATGTAGAATTTGATAGTCAAGTTTATATTCGTTACGTACGTGTTTTAAAATGCTTTTCAATTGTATAAAGTTTACAAATATAGGTGGTATGGTTTGAGAGATAAATCATTTCTAAATTTTACTAGTAATTATCCTCTCTTTTTTTTCCGAAAAATAGGATGGAACCTAAAACATTTGATTGATGGTTATGAATCTCAGTGAACTGAGAATCATTAGCTGTTACAAGGTTGATACAATTTCCAATATAAAGACTGTTCATAATGGCTAATAGGCTATCTCCTGTCCAAGTGCTCTTTACGGCATTACGGTTACAAAATCTAGAAATATTTGCTGCTTTTACAATGTTGTACCTAGTTGTCGAAACAAAAACGGTAACTTTAAAATTAATACACGAGGTTATCTGATTTCCATAATCCAAACTGATATATATCTATTTTTTCGAGCTTCAGCATATCTTCCCATAAGTAACCGCAGATTTGGTACTGAATCACTTTGGAAAATGATATTGTAACCACTCCATTCAGTTTCCCATCAGAAGGCGGCTTCAGCTCCTTTTTCTTCTAACTGTTCTCTTGTTGTGCAGTTAGCATAACTTCCCCTTGCTTCAACCGTAGTTCCTGTGTAATCAACCAGCGTAAATCTGATACCTGAGGTGGTTATAGGAGCTAACATAGATAAAGCAATTGTTATTTTTAGACTCATAAAAGATGATTCCTTGTCTGGATCTCTGTCAATGATTCACAGATCTTCATCTTGCAGTGGGTTATGGTATAAGTTCTGCATAACATTGTAATCTTGGTTATTAACATTCATGAAATTGTTTATGAATTTCACAATCACTTTTGTTGTTGCCACACTGTTTTGTTGCTTTTTTTGGAAGGTGGCATCACATCTGGCTTTCCAGATGTGCCAGTTTATTATACTACAGAACTCCGGCCAACCGATAGCTAAGATTCCCTTGTTTGTATCATTAAACCAAGAGTTAATCCATTCATGATAAACATTACAATGATGAGTAAATTTTTGATGGGGGCGTTTTCTGATGGGGGCATGGGGGACAAATCATGTCTTGACATGTGTTTTTCTTATTAATTGTTTTAACAAATTTTGTTACCAAAAATATAAAGGATAAAATATCACTAATTAAGATAACCAATATTTTCACCAAAAATAGACTTCTTTTATATATTTGGAAACAAAATTTGATGGAATCAATTTATAACAAAGACACGTGTCAAGACATGATTTGTCCCCCATGCCCCCATCAGAAAACGCCCCCATCAAAAATTTATTCTACAATGATCGGTCACTAAAGTCATGTCATAATTTAAGTGCATCCATATTTGTTTTGCAAAGTTACAGTTGAGAAAAAGGTGAGTTAATGATTTTTCATCATCGTTACACAAGCTACAATGAGTATCAATGTTAGGGAGAATAGAAGCTACTCTTATACCTGTAGGTAGGATAGAATGAGCCGATTTCCATACGAAGATTTTGATAGATGGAGTGACATTTAGATTTCAGATCCTACTCCAATCTATGCTAAATTCGTTGCTACTATTTATAGAATTGTAAAGAGAGTTAACTGTGAATATACCTTTGTTGTTTAGGTTCCGGTGAACCTTGTCGTCCAAATTATGCACATGAATGTTTATTCTCAATATTTTTTCAACTGTGTTTTGATCAAAGCAGGCTTGTAGCTTATAAATATACCAAGTTTTGTCGGGAGTGAAGAGTTGACTTACCTTTTTCATAGTTTCTGTTGTTGTAGCAGGTTTAGGGATGAGAACAGGTGTTTGGGATCCACTGGTCCTCCCATATATCAATCAGATTACCATTTCCAATTTCCTAATGACAATTTTTCCTTACCTGTTGAGCCCCACTATGAATTCCTTTCCATATATAAATATCTCTAGCATTTGGTTTAGGTTTTACATGAAGAATGTCATTGTTGGGATAATATTAAGCTTTTAGAATGGTTACACACAGAGATTTCGGATTTTCTTTCAATCTCCAGCTCACTTTGGAGATCATGGCTAAGTTGAAGTTTTCTATGTTTTGTAGTCCTAGCCCACCTTCCTGGTGAGATCTACAGACTGAGTTCCATGCATTTATGTATATGCCTTTCTTACCTTTTTTTAGTTTTACCTTTTACATTCTTTCCCCACCAATAGTCTCTTTTTAGGTTGGTTAGTTTGGTACAGATTTTCTTTGGTATTCTAAAACAATTCATTTGGTATACCGCTAATGAAGACGTGACATTTTTTTATCATAACTGTTCTTCCTGCACTATCAATTTTCTGAAAACCTCATTTTTCGCAAGATCTCAATAAGAAACTTTCATCTGACTATGTCAAAAGCTTTTGACAAGTCGATTTTCAGACCCATCAGACCATTTTTACTTTTAGTATTTCTCATTTTATGAATTATCTCATGATTTATTGTTATATTGTCGGATATCTGCCATCCTGGAACGAAGGCAGATTGAAAAGGACTTATGACTTTATCAAGAAGTCCTTTCATCCGGTTTTCCATAAGTTTCGATATAATTTTGTATGTGGTATTGCTTAAAGCAATGGGTCTGAAATCACCAACATTAGTAGGGTTGATTGTTTTAGGTATTAAAGTGATAAAAGATGCATTTAATTCCTGAAAAAGCGGAGGTACACCAACCACACCCAATAATTCGTTCGACAATCTATATGGACTAAACTCCAATATAATTCCGAGAGCACCAACTTAAAAGTGAGACTTCTTCACATTCTTCAGGTCTTCGGAGTAATACTTGTATGTCTTAACATTCCTAGACTTTCTAGTCTAGCCTAAATGAAGTGGACTCTAGTATTTAATCAAGCGACTCTAGATGAGTTTTGATACTAAAATATGATAACCAAACTTGACATACCAACGCTTGGTGAGTTCAACCGAGCTATGCTCTAACAATCTCCACCTTTTTCAATTTTAGTGACAAAACTCTTATTACATATGGAGCTAAACGAATTACAAAATAACTCATTCTTCATACGCTTGATTCCAAGTTTCAACAACACAATAACCTGCATATATCCAATCAATAAATGCCACTGTTGACATTTGAATAACAAAAGCTTTTACTCCTCCTAAAGGCCAGCTAGGTAAATATTCAATCCCAACATCTTTGTTATTCCCCTTTTGTAGTCAGGAACACTACACAACAATATTATATGTTTCTCCCCCTTAGACAATGCTTTACTATTTCGTTAGATATAACATTTAAGCACAATTGTCATTTCCTAGTGATTAAAAATCACTTGTTTACTCCATATATTTCTCCCCCTTTTTATCACAAAATGACAAAGGTTCGAGCAAATAAAGGTCAAACTGAAAGGATCTTACAAATCTATAAGACTTGTATACAACCTATAAGAGTTAAGCATGAAGGTTTCACATACCATTTTAGATAACCAATATTAAAACCGAAACTACAAAAGTAATTTAGTTTCAATATGTTATTAAGGAAACAATTTCCCGAAGAAATTTTCCCTATAATCCAACAATTCAACTAAGATACTCAATTCCCTTGTTGGATCGATTGCGTATGCACAATCGCTTGTTTCGATAAGACCAAAATAAAGATCAGAATTAACTTTATTTTTTTCATCAGGCTCTAATTATTGAGACAATAACTTAGACCTTTCCCTTTAGAAAAGACAAACACTAGGTTAGTTAACTAGTTTTTCTTGCCAAGGCATTCGATTAGACTTGAATAACCGAATCCTCTAATTGATAAGTCTAACTAAGATCATAATCAACTTAGTTTCTCTTATCCGGAATCAATTGGATTAAACAAATGATCCCATATTTTTGTTAAGCCACAAAAAATAGATACAAACCAAAATAAATTGACTTGCATAATTATTTTCTTAACCGAAAGCAATTGAAACAAATATATACATTACAGCACCGCAATTGCACCGAATTTCGTTAATCAAAAACACTTGATACCCAACAATAAATAAGATACCAAACAATAAGCCAAATAAATTGACACAGTTTTTCTTAACCGGAAACAATTGAATCACATAAACAATCCATACACAACATAATGAAACATATCAATTGTACCAAAATTTTGTTAAGCAAAAGAAAAATATATGCAATATAAACATGCTTTTCTTAAACAGGAAAACGATTAACTAACAAATTCGTTACCTCAATTTCCGCAGCCACATCTCCCCAGAAAGATATATCATTAAGCGCAAGTTCAAATAAGAACTCTCCCTCAGTGTGTTGGCATCCTCTCGCAAGAACAAAAGAACAACAATAAAAGCAACCTTTACCATAGAAAGGTTGAATCGGTTTTAACTGATGCGTGCCAATAGCAAAAGTTGAAAACCCGAAACACATATGTTATGCTAAGCACATCTCATGTAAACTTAAATTGATTCAACATATTGTGACTTTTCACATATGAGTTTAAATCGGAACACCTTATGATCCTTTGATAAATCCTACCAACATGGGGTAGAATTTAATCCCGCTAAATCAAAAATCCATACAAATTATAAGGGTTACATCATATGAGATCGAATATTAAGGTTAATAAAAACCGGAAAAAAAAAAAAAAAAAAAAAAAAAATCAGACATCTCATAAATCCAATTTGCAATACACCATAAATATTCAACAGAAATCACGTATTGAAATTACCTCAGGCTTGTAGGAAGTTAAATTATGAAACCAACGCAAAAAGAATTAGGTCATTCCGAGTTCGGACGAAGAAGTTATGGGCAAAACAGTTTTACACTCCTTCGTATGGACCAATCATACCAATCACAGGGACCAGTTATAGTGATTACTTGTGATGGGTCATACCAATCACCAGGACCAGTTACGTTGATTACTTGTGATGGGTCATACCAATCACCAGGACCGGTTCACAACATGAATCCACACACGAAACTGTTTTAGACATAACTTTTGCATACAATGTCCGAATTCAGTGATTTTTGGCTCGTTTTAACTGTAAAAAAAAAGAGATACACATATATGACATGTATATATCAACATCATAAACTCAAAATTTCCGTTTATATCAAAATCTCAAATATAGACAGAGAATGTATGAGTATAGAAGAAAAGAAATCTCCCAAAAGATGTTAATTAGTCATATAATAACTGAGAGGTCATGCACTCAGTTTCATGTGCTTACTCACCCTTTATAAGATTGAGCACAAAGGTGATCATGCGCATTCTAACACAACTAGGTTGTGTTTATTTGAGCCTTGTCTTCTTTGTCACTAAGGACTAAGACAGACCACTCTTGACCTCTTGCTTGGTTTGCTTACTCTTGTTCCATATATTTTATTTCTTTTTTGACTTGTGATGAAGAGTGTCAGTATCACAACGTGCATTCGTACAAGAGACATTAGACAACATGATGTCTTTCATTAGTCTAAGAAGACTCTTATGAACATTGTTACCATCATTTATCAGCTGTGAGTCATTCTTATGACTAACTTTTGGTCTCTCCTTGGTTATGGAGGACTTGGGGACCCATTTATGAATGGGTTTCGCATGAGAAGATTTCTCCTTCATACTATTAGGACGATTGCCCTTTTGGACACTTTGCGAAACAACTTTTCTCCAATTTGGAACATCAGATCTTGTCTTCACATTTACAAAGTCATCTCTCTTTCTATAATCAGGTCTTTTATGAGATCACCTTGTCGAGTGATAGGCAAAACTTGAACTATAATTATAATAATTCTTTTGTCTAAACTTTGGACAATAACGATCTGAGTTCTTTAGGGGAGCAATCTTAGCCAATTCGTTTGATACAAAAGAAAGTGCATCTTGCATATTACGAACTTTGCATCCCCATTGCAAGTGTCCTTTATTACAACAAAAATAACAATGCTTAGTAACATAAGGAGTATGAGTTATAATGTTACCTTTTTGTGTATCTACTTTCCTTGGAGCTTGACGATTTTTCATCTCTTTTTTTATCTTTGTTCAACGTTGTTGCTTTCTTGACATTAACAAAAGTGTTTTCTTTGATTGTTGCTGGTTGAACACAATTCTTAGGCATGACAAGCTTTTCTTATTTACAATAAATAGGAGCATCTTTGACATCAGTGGAAGCCTCTGGTTGAGAAGAATTTGTAGCTTTAACAAATTTTATCTCATTGTTATCGTTGGAAGTACTTGATTCCTTATAATATCCCAATCCTCATGTATCACCATGAAATCTTTCCACTTCTAACAATGAGGATAAATTGTTTGTACTATCATTGGTCTTTTTCAAGTACAAATTTTCTTCTTCCAACGTCGTGATTTTATCAAGAGCAGCAGCTAGATCAGCCTCAAGGTGTTTTTCTCGTGAGAGATAATCACCTTCTTTCTCTTCAAAACTCTTTTGTTGAGAGTTAATCCTTGCTTCAGATTCAACAGAATTCTTTTAAGACAAAAATAGTTCTCTCCGAAGATTCTCGCATTCGAGACTCTTTGAGTCTAGCTCTTCTGTACGATATTTAAGAAGAGAATCAGTGATGCGATAACCTCTATAATATCCTTCGAAAACCCTCTTCAGTTTCTTGTTCTCACGACAAAGAGGAGTCATAACACCAAGAAAATTCGAAGTTCTAAGTTTTTTATTTTTCAAAGGATCAAATAGTTTAGAGTATTCTGAGATATCGTCTTCTACATCTCGTTCAAAATATGAGTCATCATCATCGGAAATTTCATCCAATCCTTTTTGTAGACAAATTTTCCAGTTGTCATCAGTTTCTACATTATTAACAAGATTAACTTGTCTAGTAGATTCTCTTGAGATGATTTCATGAAGGTCTTCAAATATTGATTCGTAGATGCCACCATCAAGTGTTAATTCAAAACTCTTGATACCTTTCTTTACGTTAACTGAATCATTATCAGGTTCAAAAAAAACCATTTTTAGATTCCAATCTTATAGGTTGGATCCCACCAAATACAGATTGTTAAATCTTTTCGTGTTTGCCTGCTCTGATACCAATTGAAAATACGAGGGTACCCAAATACACCACAATCTTTTTATTTCAACCTATAAGTCCAATACCAAGTATGATCGTCTATGGACAAAGTCGAGACAATACGACAACTTGATATTCACTTGATAATAGTTACAGTCCGAAACCGATTTACTATAGGATCAATATCAAGTGATTAGGATTAACGCACAAGTTTAATTACTTTATTATAATATAAAACAATTATAATGCTGAAGTAAAGAATAACACAACACAAAATTTTGTTAACGAGGAAACCGTACCCTGGGACCTAATCCAGTTTTGAATACTCTCAGAATTAAGCCACTATACAAAATCTGATACCAACTTCGTATAGTTGAGACCAAGCAGACTACCCTAGATACTTAGTTCCCTCAATATCCCTGCGCCTTCAACTTCTAGAGTCACGCACGTGAATAAAAATCCCTTTGAATCGTATTCCAAACAACAAAGGAAGAATCTGTTTGGTAACCATTCTAATCAATCTTGCTAAAGATATAGATGAGTCGTTGACAAAGGCTCTTCCGTTTAATCTAATAAACTCATTTGTATGGTTAGGCCAATCTAACTTTAACTACCGAAATAGTCAAGTATATATTCGCACTGAATCAATATAGATCTCAAAGAGAAATATAGAGAATGCGATCTCACGCAACTAATCAATCAGATATATCAAAGATAAATCGATTCTAGTTGGATCTCAGCCGATCAAGGTTTGTGCACTAAATCCACAAGATACTAAAACTAATAAGAAATCTTCTTCATCTTTAAATACCTGCACAACACCACTTGAATCTCTTGTGATCAATCACGCACATAACGGAGTAGGTTAACAATGGATTATCACAAGATGTCTTTAGATCTAACAACAGTTCTAAAGATCCCGTCGATACTTTGATCTAGTCTGAGTGAATCTTATATCAGAAGAGAAGATTCTCAAGAACAAACAAACTAGGTGCAATCAAAGTTTCAACAATCGTTAGTCAATCAAATCAAATCGAAAAATAATAACACTGCAATTATCTAGTTTCCCACCAACGGTACTCGTAGAGCTTCTTGATCCCACAGAAGTCTTTAAACGAACGGTCGTAAGAGATTTCACCTAATTAGGATACTTTTCTCTCTGAATAGACGGCTCCACCAGAAACAACAAGAAATGAAGTTTGGTTGGCTCTTAGGATAGTTTGCTAGAAATGCAAACTTAGGTATTTATAGACCAAGGATGTTTGGACACCAAGGAATTTCCAAAATCAAAAATATTCTCAAGATATGCAATGAATGCCCAAATTCGGTTTTCATAATTCCAATAAATGTTGGTCCAATATTTTCCGAAATATCTCAATAGAAAATCTCCAATTAGTAAATGCACATTACTAATTTTTATTCTCTAGAGTTATTCATTAATTGCTGGTAATTAAAGCATATAAAATCAAAAACCTCAATTAAAAGATTCTTAATTTATTTCGGCACGGGATCACCTTGAGTACCTAGGAATATCGTTGAACAATAAATGATAAGAGTTACTGCTCGTGTTCAAAGTATGTTGACATCTTTTCACTGCAAATCCTTATTTCATATTTACATGGATTTGCTTCTTGGAATCGGTTATACCACACTTCCAAACAAGTTTAGAATTGGTTTGCCAGTATTCTAAGATTACTATGTGATTGGTCATACAAAATCACAATGGTTAGTTGTGACCGGTCTTACCAAGTCACATACATGGGTTCGGATCGGTTACACCTAAATATGGTACCTACTTGTGATCGGTCACACCAATCACTAGGATAGGTTACACCAATTACAAAGATCCCTTCCATCTACACATGGTATCTACTTGTGATCGATCACACCAGTCACTAGGATCGGTTACACCAATTACAAGTATCGGTCACACAACACTTATGATCGGTCATACCAATTACTAGGATTAGTCACACCAATTACAAGGATCGACCATACCATCTCATGGTGATTACTTAGGATCGGTTACACCAATTACCAGGACTGGTCATACCGAATCATAAGTCTAGGCATTGTGATCGGTTATACCAAGACACATAACCTGGGTTAAGATCGTTTCTACCAACTCACACATATTGGTCATCCAAAGATATGCAATGAATAGCCGGACCAATAAACCTATTAATTTCCCTTTCGATTCAAGAAACAAGTTCATGAATGTACTTTCTTTAAACAAATGTAAAACATTATTTCCTAGGATGAAATCTTCACCATAACCCATTCACATAATCATAACACTATATACAAGATTATGTCGATGTCATATCCACGAATTTCAAAAGATAAGCGTTATACTTCGTAGTCTAATTCCTTAATACTATGATCATACAATTATGATCATGTCACATCACTAGAGTACTATATACAATATGTACAGCATATACAACTTCACAGTTATGTTTTCAATATAACACGACTTGAAAGATACGTTAGGAATGAAACAATTCAAGTCAATATTACTAACCTCAAGTGGAAGGATGATGTCGTTGTTGTAGTTCGTTGCTTCTTCACATTGTTCAGGTCTTCTGAGTAATACTTGTATGTCTCAACATTTTTATACTTTCTAGTCTAACCTAAACGAAGTTGACTATAGTATTTAATCAAACGTCTCTAGATGAGTTTTGATACTAAAATTGTTAGAGGACTGCTCATTCGAACTCGCAAGCGTTGCTATCTCAAGGTTGTTTGTCAAGTTTAGGTGATCAAAACTATAAGTCTTGATTTCTAGTCTACTTATAGCTCTGTCTCGGATTAGGATAGAATGTGTAGTTGAGCTTTAGACTTCACGGCATTCATCGATTGAAGATGAAGATCTACTGAGGGGAGCTTGGAGGAACTTCATCAACAAAAGCTATGTGTAGACTAAAACTTATCTGTCACTCAGAAGTCTATTCTATTTTATCTCCTAATGAGACTAAGTCGTATAGCTATATAGACTTTTATATTATATATATTTGATATTTTAAGTCGAGTTTATCTCGCTTATCTATTTCTCGAAATACGAGTTGGAAGCTTTTTGCTTTAGTTACGTTCATCATTATTATTGACGAGTTTAGTTGGAAATAATTTATTTGTTGGAAACTAAATAATAAGTCAAAAAATGATCATGTGAAAATTGCCTTGAAACATCTTACATGATTTGTGTGAGACAGTCATTTGATGTCGACTCTGAAAGTTTTGTATTGATCATTCGATCACTTGAAAATTACTTATAAGCTAATGGTATGTGTGAGACAGCCATTGTCGTCTTCTAAGGATGTTTTAATGATTGAAATGGGAGTTTAGAACAATTAACTTTTGTCTGGATACAACACAGTATGCATACCAGTATGCAAACTATTTTGGTATGATTCAGGTCCGGAAACCTAGTTTGCATACCGGTATGCGAATGGTTTTAACTGTTAAAGTCCGGGAACCAAGTTTGCATACCAGTTTGCGAACGGTTCTACCAGAGTTAGGTCCGGGACGGCTGTTTGCGTACCCGCTTGCAAATGGCTGGACAAGACCAAAGTACGGAACTATAGTTTGCGTACCAGTTTGCAAACTTAGTGGTTAATGTTCTAAAATCGGATTAAGTATGTTTTCATACTCATGAACAAATACATTAATAAATTAAGGAATGCAATCTTTGCAAACCGTGGCATAATGTTCATGAAATGATTTCGTTATAAGTACTTTGTACGATTACGAATCAATCCGATTTTGTTCCAATTGTTTCTTATATATTTCTATGAGATATATACAATTAAACAACTCTATGAGTAACACAATTAGATTCATTTGATTATCTTTCATGATTGATTGATCATCATATTGGTTAATACAAAAGTGTTCAAATGGCTAACTTTGGTTAACTATTATTGAGCCAACTCAATATACACATTTAGGTACGGTTACCCATATCTAAATGAAGGTATATTTCATTTGTTTGTAACAAGCTAAGACCATCTAACAGTGGAGAGATATTTCTTTGGTTTTAAGCAAAGTTAGCTTGAATCTTAAATCAGGTTTTCATATAACGGTGAATATTGAATGCTTTGTTTCTAAGATAACTTAGCTTTGATTGTAAGCAAACCCTGATTTGAAAGACTATATAATGGTGAACTCTAGCAACTAGAAAACCTAATCCCGACACTTTGTTGTGTCCTAGTTGCGACTAGAGAAGATTCTCCTTTAACCTAGGTTTTTCCAAAACCATTATAGGTTAACAGCTTGAAGACTTTATTTGGGATTCATGAAGCCAGACCCAACTATTTTCTCTGTAGTTGCGTGCTCTGATCTTACTTTTTCTATCGCATTGAGTACTATCTTCTCTAAGATTTTCTCGAGATTTATCTCCGATAGGTAAGATATAAAAAATAATCACAAAGGTCTTCCTCTCATTCTTTGTGATTCCACAATAACTTCTTCTACTACCATACAGTTAAGTTATTGTGAGGTTATTGATATTTCTAGGCTGTTCTTCGGGAAAATAAGACTGGATTATCATTTGGTTCATAATCACCTTGATTTATCAAAAGACGGACAAAAACTTCATAGGTACTTCTATGGGAGACAGATTTATCTATCAGAATAAACTTATCTGTTGGAGATAGATTTGTTTATAAGTCTTCGACTTTGGGTCGTAGCAACTCTTAGTTGTGGGTGAGATCAACTAAGGATATCAAGTGCGTAGATTCCTGCTGGGCTTCAGATGCGTAAGGAACGTGAATGTACCTTAATCAGTGTGAGACTTGGTTAGGGCTCAACTATATTCCAGTCCGAAGTTAACTTTTAGTAGGCTAGTGTCTGTAGCGGCTTAATACAGTGTGGTGTTTAAAACTTGACTAGGTCCTGGGGTTTTTCAGCATTTGCGGTTTCCTCGTTAACAAAATTTCTGGTGTCTGTGTTATTTTTTTTCGCATTTAATTTTTTTTATAATTGATATATCACAGGTTATGCGTAGTTCAATAAATTGGTAAATCCGACCTTTGGTTGTTGGATAGAAATTGATTGACGCTTGGACATTGGTTTTTGATACCGTCCAAGTTATTCTCATACCAATCAGTTCACGGATTCCATCCTGTTGATTTGCTGGTTGATTTGAGAAAGAGATATAACTCTTGGATATCTTTCCTTGATTGAGTCTGACTGTCTAGTTGATTCTCTCGGAATTATATTGGAGTTAGTCCATACAAGTTGCCGAACGAAATATTGGGTGAGGTTGTTAGACCCCCGCTTTTTCAAAAATATGACAACCAAACTTGACATACCAACGCTTGGTGAGTTCAACCGAGCTATTCTCTAACATTTGGGAAATTCACCCGACCCAAATGTTGTGGTTTCATAGAAATATTGGCTTTGTAAATCGTGTTAAACCAAGAACAGTAATCACGAGGCTCCTGGACTAAATCTTCAGCTTGTTTCCAATGTGAACCATCCTTTATCAATTTCCCAAGTCATCTTGAGAAAATCTCTCTACTTGGATAGGGGTTGATGGCTTTCTCCCTTCTTCCCTGCAACTGAAAAAGGTATCTTTTGCAATAATACCAAACACCCTCTTTATAAATGTGACTGTATAACACAATTATCTTAAGGCTTAGATCTAGCATAATCTGGGCTTCTTCATCTTCGAACTCAGGGATAAATTGATACGGTATGCCAACAATTTTACAACTTTTTGTACGCAACTGGTCAATCCTCTGAACAAGGGCGGCATGCTGACTATCTTCAATCTACTTTTTTGTCCAATTGACATTGTACTTCTGTATGACTGGAAAAACAGCGACGCAATTATGAAGATAATGTTTACAAATATGGAAGTGAGTATACATATACTGAAAATAATAACATTGTTGGGTTAATAGATATATCTTTATCCTGCTCATAATTCAATCCAATAGCTAGGGTGCTAGTATATCCTTTGAATTTTCGTTTTTTTTTCTTGGTCTCAAACTTATATTTGATGAGAAATAACTAGGGATGTTAGTTTGTTTTTTTTTTTTAGGAAAAATTGGAGGAAAAAAAAAGGTGTGATCAGGAATTGTAGATGGTGAAATTTGAATAAGGGGCAAAAGTGTCATTTCAAGACTATAGACAAAATTCAACTCTCACGGGAGAGATTAAGCCATTGGTCCTCAAGGCACTCATAGACACGATTTCTAGTATAGGTCCCCACGAGATACTGCTGGTCGTGATGTCGTGACTACTAGCGCACATCCTCGACGAGAAACTGCTGGTCACGTAGGTTCTGTAGAGCGTAAAATATCCCCGACAGACTTATGAGCCAGAACAGCCACAATTCAAGCATGTCTTCGCGAGACGCAGCTGATTATGATGCCATGATTCCTAGTATACATCCTGGACGAGATACTGCTGTTTATGTAGGATCTGTATATGCGTAAAAACGTCCCCGGTGAACTTATGACCCAGAGCGGAGACATACATGTCTCCTGTAAGCACGACTCACCCTATTTGAGATCAAGGACTGATTCCTAGTACATCATCGTGAGATACACTGGTCATGTCTACTCTAGGATCTGAATCGACTTACCAAGGCTTCTGAATAATTCCTAGTACATCCCCGCGAGATACACTGGTTATTCTGCCTCCGGGCCCTTTCAACAGATTCCTAGAACATCCTTTCGAGATACATTGGTCTTGTCGGCCCCATCATATAGACACAGTTGATTCTTAGCACATCTCTGCAAGATACGCTGGTCAAAGACAAGTGAGCCAAAGTCTCGCAGAGACATTAATCGGGTGCACAAAGCCCTTTCTCTCTCTATTCAGGACGAATCCTAGCTGACCAAAAAGAGATTCAGATCAGTAAATAAATCTTGGAGAGATTCACATCTCTCTACAAAATCCCTGAGAGATTCACATCTCTTTTCAAAATCTCGGAGAGATTCATATCTTTCCGCAAAATCTCGGAGAGATTCATATCTCTCTGCAAAATCCCAGAGAGATTCACATTTCTTTTCAAAATCTAAGAGAGATTTACATCTTTCCATAAAATCTCAGAGAAATTCACATCTCTCTGCAAAATTCCGGAAAGATTCACATCTTTCTGCAAAATCTCAGAGAGATTCACATCTCTCTGCAAAATCCCGGAGAGATTCACATGTCTCCACAAAATCTCAAAGAGATTCACATCTCTTTTAAAAAACCCAGAGAGATTCACATCTCTATGCAAAATCTCAGTGAGATTCAAATATCTAGGGAAATCCCAGACAGGGCCGAATATTCCCCTTGATAGGCACACGCCTTACCTAGGGCTCAAGCCTATTTCTCAGCCTCTCAAACATACTCACATCTAGTAAATTGAGCCTGAATCATACATGTCTATCCAAAAACGTGGATAAGCTCTCTTGAGCTCCGCATGCTCAGCAAAGGGACCCACAAGCAATAATACGGTCTCCACATGACATATGTGACAGGCCATGAAGAGAGGGAGATCAACCACAGCTCCCCTCAAACTCTACACATGATTCCTAAGGCATTCCATGCCTTTTCACGTGACTCATCCTAGTCATTCTCACAAATTAGAGAATATCTCTCTTTCTTGGCCAATTTGGCTAAAGAGAATATTTCTCTCTCAACACATCATCACAAAGGCTGACTCAGCTTCACACAAATGGGGGGATATCAATTAGGATTTTTATCTCTATATATTCCTGAAGAGACTGAAGAATTGCTCCGCACGGCACGAAAAGCAACCATTATCTTCACCAACATGAGATTAGTGAATTCAGCTATAAATAGGTCATTTATTTCTCCAAGCTAACACGGAACAATCTTTCTCATAACCTCTCAGAGGAATTCTTCTTCAAACCTTAGAATTTTCCGATCTCTCTCTTCGTCTGCTCCCCTCAATAATACCATCCCTAAACCTCTTCCCTCTGACTGAAGCAGGCTTTGAACATACACTGTGCGTGGTTTAGGCAGAGACTATTCATGCTCAACCTCCTGTAACTCACTTTCAAAAACCCTAGAATCCCACTTCTAACCTCTCTCATATTTTAGGTAACTACATTTTTGCGACCACAGTGGGACGTTGTCCACTCAGTTACAGATTTTAATCATTGTCACTATTTGGAAGGAAGCCAATTTCATCAATCTGAACACAAAAACATCTCTTTGATTCAGTCTCTGTAAATTCATCTCTGACACGCTCGAGAGGTTTATCTCTACCATCACTTTTGTCTCTGATATGGATATTTGACCCTGGTGAATAGGCTAGTGCATCCTGGATGACCTGGATCTCTCTATCATGGAAAACGCCCCAGTGACCTATTTCCATGAAAATCTATTGTTAATCCTTGAAACATTTGGTAAGGACCAAGGCGAGCTCTTGGGGACTCAACAGAATCTTGCAAAATCTCAGATCGATATCAAGACTTATCTGAAAATGCCTTTAAAGTTATCAGTAGGGATAGATCCAACAAATCTAGATCGATTACACGTTTCCTAAAGAATGAGTACTAAAACTGCTGAGAATAGCACAGATGGGATCCGGTCTGTTTGCAATCGACCTCCCCAGAGAAGATGAAGCTCGTTACGAACGCGACAGAGCAAATAAGCAATCATCCAGTCAACCTTATAACTCTCAAGGACCCCAAGAACCAGATGACGCTCTAAACTTGGAGATTCTGATGAATATTTGCTCCAAAATTCATTTAGTTCAAGGACCCTCAACCTAATCATGGACTCGGATAAAGTTAGCAAACACTTGGAAAGGCTACAAAAAATCATAACCTAGCCAAAAAACGTTAGAGATCCACCTATGGTCATAAACTACTATATCCAGGCAAGATATGGCTTGTCGATCTTCCTGTTTCAAAGGACATGAACAGAAGGCGACAATATATAAGACAAGACTAGCTTCCAAGACGACGCTCGGCCAAAGCTCATACTTATCCGAAAAAGAAGAGAAGTCCTAGCAATTGTACGACCAAGTCTCGATGAGCCTCCATCTCAGCTACACCAACGATTATCCAGTATCATTTTCCGATTGGACCTCAGTTCAGGCTACTCATCCAGACGGTTGCTGACAGTTCCCGCACTCAAAGCCTCTTCTCTCCGAAAGACCATCCCGATAAAATAGCTAATGTGTCAGAGTCGGATGTGACGACCGAAAACCACTTATGGCTCCCCGAATAAAAATACCACTTCCTCAAGTTGGGATGAACCATGGGGACTTTCGAAGAACACCATCATCAACAACCTTAATGATAACCAGCTGTCTATTATTCTAAAATCACGTCCTTGGCATCACTAGCCCTATAATACGTTCATTGTTCTACTAGTTCTAAGAGCGTCTGCTTCTCTTAATTTTGGTTACCATATCCCAAAAGAAAGATCTCGATAGATGACTTGGATGCAGAAGTCCACATGAATCCATGCTAAGACACTTAATAGAGGCAAAACAACAACTTCATCTTGTCTAAAAAGACACATACGGCAAGTATCTCGACATGACTCTCCACAGACGTCTTCAACCCACAGTTTGTTGTTTGCCCGTCTTGAAGACTCAATCTCGAACGCCAAAAGGGTCTTACTTCATTTTCCAAGCGTCTCGAGTCAATAAGAATCCCCAGTCACATATCAAACTGGGGACTAACGAAGAACCGTCCATCGTACATCTGCATTATTAATATGAGGCGGCCCAAACATCTAACTCCTAGATGACATACTCTTACACCATTGACATAGAGATTCCGGGTGCGCAACAAGTTGGTAGAATTTAGAAGGCTTCAAGTTATAGACTTCTTATTAGAGGTGTATGAACTAGAATCAGATATCATGTCCGAGCCTCAGCTTCCATGGCCGAGCCTCAAACACAATTCAACATACACTTCTCTTCTAACGAAACGCTTCAACCCTTGCGACCAGATCGAGACTTACAAAATGCTATACCCTGGGGACTGAAAATTAATCCCAGGGTAGATAGGCCAGAATACTTCCTCAAGACGAAGATAAGATAATTCAAAATTAGGTTTCGTCGCATCCAGAGAAGGACTCACCCAGCACGCCAAATCTTGATTCCTATCATGATTAAGCAAGCCAGACTTTACCAAACCCCTTCTAAGGTTTTAAGATATGGAAACATGTACCGGGATTACACCAAGGGAAATATGCATTAGAATCCTTCATCTGCTCAAGATTCACGCATGAGACAAAACTAGGGTTTGCATAAATTAAAAAGTATGCGGGTGTAGTTACCTAAAATCTGAGAGAGGCTAAAAGTGGGATTCTAGGGTTTCTGAAAGTGAGTTACGGGAGGTTGAGCACGAACAGTCTCTGCCTAAACCACGCACAGTGTCCGTTCAAAGGCTGCTTCAGTCACAGGGAAGAAGTTTAGGGCTGGTCTTAGGAAGGGAAGCAGACGAAGAGAGAGATCAGAGTATTCTAGGGTTTGAAGAAGAATTGTTCTGAGAGGTTATGAGAAAGATGATCATAGCTTGGAGAAATAGAGGACCTATTTATAGCTGAATTCTCTAATCTCAGGTCGGTGAAGATAAGGATTGCTTTCCGTGCCGTGTGGAGCAATTTTCCCGTCTCTTAAGGAATAGATAGAGATAAACTAGGTTGAGTTTATCTCATTATTCTACCGCCTTTACTCTCTTCTCCGGTGAGAAATAAGCCGAGTATTTCTCACACGTGCCGTAAACCGCCAGACAAAAGCCCTAATTGTTATCCCCCCATTTGTGTGAAGATGAGTCAGCATTTGTGAGGATGTGTTGAGAGAGAAAAATATTCTCTTTAGCCGAGTTGGCCAAGATAGAGATATATTCTCCGTTTTGTAAGAATGACTAGGATGAGTCACGTAAAAAGGCATGGGATGCCTCAGAATTTGTATGGAGAGTCTGAAAAGGAGACTCGATTCCTACATGAGGCTCATGCCTACTATAGGGAATATTCAGCCTTGTCTGAAATTTCCCAAGAGATTCGAATCTCTCCAAGATTTTGCAGAGAGATTTAAAAAAAGGATGTGAATCTCTTTGAGATTTTGAGAAGGGATGTGAATCTCTTTGAGATTTTGCGGAAAGATGTGAATCTCTCCGAGATTTTGAGGACGGACCAAAATCTCTACGAGGATTTTCTTAACATATCAAAATCTCTCTGTGGTCAATTGGGACTCGTCTGAAGAGAGAGAGAGAAAGGGCTTTGTACACCCGATTAATTTTTCTGTGAGACTTTGGCTCACTTATCTTTGACCAGCGTATCTTGCAGAGATGTACTAGGAATCAATTGTGTCCATACTTATGGGGCCAACATGACCAGTGTATCTCGGGAGGATGTTCGAAAGGGACCAGAGGCAGAATAACCAGCGTTTCTCGCGGGGATGTCTTAGGAATTATTCTGAAGCCTCGGTAAGTCGAGTCAGAGCCTAGAGTAGACATGACCAGTGTATCTCACGATGATGTACTAGGAATCAGTCCTTGATCTCAAATAGGGTGAGTCGTGCTTACATGAGACATGTATGTCTCCGCTCTGGGTCATAAGTCCGTCGAGGACGTTTTTACGCATCTACAGAGCCTACATGACCAGCAGTATCTCGTTGGGATGTATATTAGGAATCATGACATCATAATCAGCTGCGTCTTGCGAAGACATGCTGGAATTGTGGATGTTCTGGTTCATAAGTCCGTCGGGGACGATTTACACTCTACAGAACCTACGTGACCAGCAGTATCTCGTCGGGATGTGCTCTAGGAGTCACGGCATCACGACCAGCAGTGTCTCGCGGGGACGTATACTAGAAATCGTGGCTAAGAGTGCCTTGAGGGACAAGGGCTTAATCTCTCCCGTGAGAGTTGAATTTTGTCTATTATTTTGAAATGACACTTTTGCCCCTTATCCAAATTTCACCATCAACATTAAGTCCCCTACTCAGAGTAGAACCTTGATTGTTCTATGATGAGTATATAGATGGTTACGAATCGTTCAGGCGCGAATTTACAATCTTTCTTGCGGAGTCCCGAATTGACGCCTAGTCTTTACTTGCTTCGATTCTGGACTTCGAATCAATCTGGACTTTGGAGCTTTCTGGAATTTTGTATTTAGGAGATGCTACTAGCATGACAATTGAGCCTTTATGAAGTAAAATTTCCGTTTTGAGAGATTAGACTTGCGAATTAGGGTTTCTTAGACCAAAACCCTAACTTCTTCCTTCTGTGCAACTCTGAGCTTGGAATTGACCCTGGGCTTGGAATCCTTTTAGGATTTCACATTGGGGAGCATCATGGAAATAGAGTCTTGTAGAGGAAATTTCCATCTTGGTCGAATGGTATTCGCAAATTAGGGTTTACTTGGACAAAACCCTAATTTTCTCTCTTTGTGCGTCATTGAGCTTTTGAGTTTGTGCAAGCGAGTATTTTGGGAAGAGAAGGATTTGAGCGGCTTCCTGGATGTCCGTGAAGTTGGGAAAAATCCCATGATAATAAATTGGCACTTGCTTTTGCAGTTACAGGGTTCCTATCCCATACAAATTCTGAATTCAGGCTTGTACTGCACGTAAACCCTAATTTTTCTCTTGTTCGCGTCTGACTCCTTCAAACACTCTGGATAGGCTTGAGAGAATAAGTGACATCCCACTAGTTTAGGAGAGAATTCTCACACATGGTAAGAGCTTGGCCACGGCTTGAGGAGTTTTTAGAAGAAAGAAAACCCTCAGTTTCCTTATTTGATCCAAATTCCTCTAATTTCCTCTTTTAGCTCCAACTCATTTTCCTTTTGCTTCAAGGCTTCCTTTTTGAAGTTAAATTGAAAAGAGAAGAGATATTCTGACATGCCTTAATTAAATTGAAAAGAGAAGAGATATTCTGACGTGCCTTAATGTTTGGAAATCGGTCCACCTCCTCCCACGAATTTTATTGCTATTAAAATTCCATATTTTGGCCGTGACATGCATATACGCATGCATAACTTGTTTACGTGAATAATTCTCCTACTTCTTGTCTTGTCTAATATCTCTTGCATAGAAAATAAATTATCCTTCTTCTTGTTTTGATCTCATCTCAAAAATTGTTCATAACTCTTCTAACGAAGATGACAGTATCAGCAACATGGGCGATTCCTCAACGAGCAATGGAGCCGCCATCAATAAAGAGATCCCTAATTTCGATCACGAGTTTTATCGCTTTACTGAATTGATTGATAGTTACCCTAGTCTCCAGGTAAGTGAAGATCTCGTTTTCTTAGTGAATGTGTGTTTTGTCCATTCATGGCTATGGGAACACTTTGAGAAGTATACCCATGTTCCTCGTCCGCTGAAGGCCAGTGATCCTCTAGTAGCTAGAATTTGATGATATCCGATTCAGCAATTGTCTGCATTGATGGATGACGAGAAATCCATCACTTTTTCTTGGACACGGATTCCTGAGGGTGTGGCTCAGCTACAGTTCTTTTCCTTAATGAATGATGTTGTTCTACTCCCTCTTGATTATGATTACTTATCTAAAGCAGAGGCTACATACACATTTAGTTGTAAGCCTGGTCATGTTTTGAGTTTGAATAGTATTGGTGAACTATCGGTGTAAGCTTATTACGTAGATAGGAAAACTTGTCAAATAGACTTCGACCATGGCGTCCCTGTTCGTAAAGGACCAACTTCCATAGTGAGCGTACGACGTGAAATTGGCATTGTAATTGGACTCCCGAGAAAAATTCCTTTTTCCTGAGCTCAAAGAACTTGTCGATTATCACCTAAGGCTCGACAATATTAGAAAGAGCAACTGATCAGAGTACAAAACTTTTTGCAGGGGATTCCGGCGGATGATGTAGTTTTTGCAGTTCATGAAGCAAGCCCTAAGCGCGCGTCTCCTAACTCCGAACAAGTAAGTATCAAGTAATTTGGTTAATCTTAGTGGTAGCATAACCTTTCATAATACTAATGCTTTTGAGTCCAGGTTGGCTGTTTCGTTCGTACTCGAAGTGAAGTAAGTCCTCAGGAACACGAAATTGAGGTTAACAGAATTGTGAATGAACTTCAGCTTGTTGATACTGGTTCCTCTACTTCTTCAGGCGTTAATACTCCACCGATAAGTTTTACTTATTATAATTACTCATTTAATGCCCATGCATATTTTTTTAACCACCACATGCATAGGTTTAGTCGTCGTTGGCTAGAATTCCATAAACAAACTTCATATTTGAGACATCTGAGGAGAATTGTCACAGATTCTTCACACAGATTCGGATTTGAGCGCCCGACCCCTACTTTTTAGGAAAAAGAATAATCATTCAATGCAAAAAGAAAGACTTAATTCCGAGCTCGTTAGGTCAGTCTAAACCCTGTGTACATTTGGCTTCAGGAATCCCGTATAGAATTTCAGAAACTTTTCAGATTGCGTCTACTTCGGTGTTGGGGACACATCTCCTAGCTCGTTTGTCCGTTTGAGGCGCCCCTTTGTTATGTTGTTGGGAAGACCTAGGAGAATATATTTGCTTTAGGAAGGATCACCAAATTTTTTATGGAATACCACCAGTCTTCATGTCTTCGTGATGCAGTGTACAATAATCCAACTCCCAGGAGGAATCCTTGTCCTGTTTGGATTCTTGATATAACCCAATGCTGTGAAAACGACCCTTAGAGTATCATAACCCCATTATCCATCTTTAGATAAGTATTATTCATGATTTTGGCTTCCATAGGCCAGAGGCATGCCCATCCTTAGGTTTTATGTTTATACCCTTTGTTGGTAAAAAAAAACGTATTTTATTGATTCTTCGTGAAAGGGTGACACCCGAACGAACCCATGAGAATTATTATTGACATGATCTGGACTTCTTGAGAACAAAACAAGGATACGACTTTAGGCATGAGGGTAGGCTTCGTATTTTGTTCATGAGGCCTGACATGTCCTTAACCGACCAAAACCCCAACTGTTCGTCACATATATCTTCAATTTTATGTCTTATTGATATAAATCATTCCTTGTACTGCAGGCTCATACCATGGGTACTTCTCAAGAGACGATTATTGATAATAGGGCGGATGATATTTTCCTAAACAACGAATCGAGTGTGCAACAGTCCCTGGTTATTAGTAATCCCGATGGAGAATCACAAAGAGGTGAGGCAGAGCATAGGGGCATAGTTGGTTATCCTATTGCTGGTGCTGACTTCGTGGGCTCTTTTACCCTTCTGAAACCGAATGAGACATTGGTGGGTTTTTTTTTGCGTTGCTACCAAATATGTCGAGCTGTATCGGTTGACTTGGCAAAAATATGGTCATATTGCTACAATGGATATAATAACTTATGTTGCTCATCCCATGATCGAAATAGTTCACGACTTGTTGGAGATCCTTGATGCAATAAGGGAATTGAATCTGAACAACATCCCTTCTGGTTACTTCATAGATCTTGAAAATCTTGTAACCACTTGTGAAAATCTTCGCCTAGAGGAGAAACACATATCCGACTTCTTTCTGTGGCGATGTAAGTAAAGAATTCCCCCCCTTAGGATCGTACTCCTGCGTGAAACTGTTTCCTTTCTTGTTACTCAAGTGACTTGGAGTTAAAACCTTTTCTTATGGTTCTTAAAAACTCCCTTGAGAGGTGTAGGGGACGACAGATGATCAGCTTCTTGAATAGATGCCCACGTAGGGAGAGGAGTACTGTAGATCCGACTAGGAGGGTCTGAAATACTGTTGGAGATAATTATTTAACAATCTGGAGCATAAGGCGAGGGTGATATAAGTTGCCGTCAAATCGTGTCCTCTGGTTATCATGTTTGACTCTAACACATGGGGAAGCTTGTCGAGCTGGTCTTTTTGAAAGAAAAAGGCTTTGACTGCGAGAACTGCTAGGAGTGTCTGGATGAGTAGCTTATGGCCTAATTAAAGAAGAGTTACGGTCTTGTATCGTTTCCTTATTTACTTCAGTTACAATATCTGGTTGTGATTATATGTTGAGCGGTGGAGTTTTTATCGGGTTGGTATAGCTGGAGGCTCATCGAGACTTGGTTGTACAATTGCTAAGACTCCTCTTCTTTCTGACGGGACAGTGTTGAGATGGCATATCGACCAGTGACTTCGCGTATTCGGATAAGTATGAACTTCGATCGAGCGTCGTCTTGGAAGCTAGTCTCATTCTGGTCATGATCCTCTAAAGCAGGAATGGCAACAAGATATATCTTGGCTGGTGGTTTATAACCCTAGATGGCTATGCAACGCTTTTGACAAGGTAATGAATTTTGTGGAGCCTTTCCAAGTGTTCGTTGATTTTTATCCTGATCCTTGAGAGCAGTGAGATCGGCTGGATGGTTGCTCTTTTGTTTGGTCCCGTTTGTAATGAGCTTCATCTTCTCTGGTGAGGTCGATTGTAGACAAACTGGATCTAGTCCGTGCTATTTTCAGTAGTTTTAGTACTCTTTCTGAAAAAGCGGGGGTCTAACAACCACACCCAATATTTCGTTTAGGCAATCTGTATGGACTAACTCCAATATATATCCAAGAGAATCAACTAGACAGTCATACTCAATCAAGGAAAATGCATCCAAGAGTTATATCTTTGTTTCTCAATGTAATCAGCAAATAAAACATATAGACATCCGCAAGCCTGATTATTATGAGAAATTATTTGAACGGTACCAAAGACCAATGTTCAAGTGTCAATCAATTTATATCTACAACCAAAGGTTGGATTATCTAATTGATTGAACTACGCACAACCTGTGATATTTAAATTATATATAAAATATAATGTGGAAAAGAAATAACACAGACACCAGAAATTTTGTTAATGAGGAAACCGCAAATGCAGAAAACTCCCGGGACTTAGTCCAGATTTGAACACCACACTGTATTAAGCCGCCAAAGACTCTATCCTACTACAAGTTAACTTCAGACTGGAATGTAGTTGATCCCTAACCAATCTAACACTGATTAAGGTACAGTCACGTTCCTTACGCCTCTGAATCCCATCAGGACTCTACGCACTTGATTCCCTTAGCTGATCTCACCCATAACTAAGAGTTGCTATGACCCAAAGTCGAAGACTTGATAAACAAATCTGCCTCACACAGAAAAGTCTATTGAATAGATAAATCTGTCTCCCACAGAAATACCTACAATTTTTTGTTCCGTCTTTTGATAAATCAAGGTGAACAGGAACCAATTGATACACCGGTCTTATATTCCCAAAGAACAACCTAGTAATATCAATCACCTCACAATAACTTAACCGTATGGTAGCGGAACAAGATATTGTGGAATGATAAAGAATGAGATAAAGAGCTTTGTGATTACTTTTTATATTTTACATATCATAGATTAAATCTCGAGCAAATCTTAGAGAAGATAGTACTCAATACGATAAAACAAAGTAAGATCAGAACACACAACTACAGAGAAAATTGTTGGGTCTGGCTTTAGAATCCCAATGAAGTCTTTAAGTCGTTAACCTATAATGATTTTAGGAAAACCTAGGTTAAAGGAGAATCGACTCTAGTCGCAACTACTATCACATAGGAGGTGTGGGGATTAGGTTTCCCAGTTGCTAGAGTTCTCCTTTGTATAGTCTTCGAATCAGGGTTTGCAATCAATGTTACCTTGGTAACAAAGCATTCAATATTCACCGTTAGATGAAAACCTGATTAGATTCAAGCTAATATCTTTCAACCGTTAGATTGACTTAGCTTGTTACATACAAATGAAATGTACCTACATTTAGATATGGGTAACCGTACCTAAACGTGTACACTTGGTTGGCTCAACAATGATTAACCGAAGTTAGCCATATGAACACTTTTATATCAACCTTGTTCATCTTAATCACAACTAGTTCAAATGACTCAAATGAAACTAGTTATAGAGTTGTTCAATTGTTTATATTCTCATAGAAGTATATAAGACACAATTGAAGCAAAATCGGTTTTGATTCACACGAATCAATTCATGAACATTATAGCCACGGTTTGCAAAGATTGCATTCCTTATTATATAAATGCATTTGTTCATGAGTATGTAAACATACATAACCGATTTTAGAACTTAACCCACTCAAGTATGCAAACAGGTACGCATACCTAAGTTCCCGGACTTGGTCTTGTTTGCCAGTATGCAAATGGGTACGCATACTGTCGTTCATGACCAAACTCAGTTGAAATCAGTACGCATACGGGTACGCATACTATAGTTCCCGGACTTCAACTGTTGAATCAGTACGCATACGGGTATGCATACTAAATTCCCGGACTTGGAATACTCTTGCAACAGTTAGCATAAAAGTACGCATACTGTGCTATATCCAATCAAAGGTTAATTGTTCTAAACTCCCATTTTAATCATTGAAACATTCTTAGAAGACGAGAATAGCTGTCTCACGCAAACTATTAGCTTCAAAGCAATTTTGAAGTGATCAAATGATCAATACGAAACATTCCGAGTCTACATCAAATGACTGTCTCACACAAATCATGTAAGATGTTACCAGGCAATTTTCACATGATCATCTTTTGACTTTCGTCAAGAATAAAAGATGAACTTGGTTAAAGCAAAAGCTTACCAACACATATTTCAAGAAATATGAAAGCGAGTTAAACTCAGCTCGAAATATCAAATGTGTATAAAGTAAAGTCTATATAGCTATACGACTTTTGTCTCAATAGGAGATAGAATAGAAATAGACTTCTGAGTGATAGATGAGTTCAAGTCTCCACATACCTTTTGTTGATGAAGTTCCACAAGCTCCCCTTAGTAGTTCTTCGTCTTTAATCGATGAACGCCGTGAAATCTAAAGCTCAACTACACATTCTATCCTAATCCGAGACATAGTTATAAGTAGACTAGAAATCAAGACTTATAGTTTTGACAACTAAACTTGACAAACAAGCTTGAGATGGCAACGCTTGCGAGTTTGACCGAGCAGTGCTCTAACAATCTCCCCATTTGTCAATTTTAGTGACAAAACTATCAATACATATGGATTACAAAATAAATAAACTTTGTAGCTTCTCATCCAAATGCTTGATTTCCTTGGTTCTTCAACATTACTTGAAATCTTCGTCACTTCCAAGTACACCAGTAATTCTGAACGTATTCAACTCAGCATCATAGTAGTTGAAGATCCGTAGCCATAGCAATATATAAAAATAAGATGTTTTCGTATTGTTATACATTGTCATAGTATTATTACACAACATCAAAGTTCAATTGTATCACAACTTTAACAATAATACTATGGTGATATGTATCACTCCCCCTTAGTCAATACTTCATCTCATAATGAAAACCACTCCCCCTTACATAATGATCCGTAAACCATATGTATTTGTAGTGTGAACTACACAATAATTCTCCCCCTTTTTGTCAATATAAATTGGCAAAGGTACGAAAACTAGCGGGATCATAATGAAATTCTCAAAGAGATACTTCATAACTAAAAGAGAACATATTTGTTTCAATAATTTCACATAGTCAAAACTTAGTGTATTCATCAAGGAGTTTATAAAGATACAAGATAACTCCTACAATATTCCACATCCGCATTCCCCACAAAGATTTGGCAATCAAGCACAAGTTCAATTAAGAACTCTCCCCCATAAAATGTCATTCCTGAAAGAACAACAAGAGCGACCTTACTTTTACAAGAAAAGAATGATTTCTTTGGACATTAACAAATCACATGAAACATGAATTTGTATCTAGAAAACTCAATTAAATTAACCACAAAGGAACCTCAATGATTAATTTAATCGGAAATGCTCAACATAAGAAAACTTACGGAGCTGTACAATACTTTTACATAGAAGTGGATCACGGAAAGATCAATGGCCAGTGCTATCCCGCATGACACCATGGGGAAGGAATATAAGCTAGCAACCTTTAAGCCGTTCGATCATTAGATGATACCGTCTTTCTCGGGAATATAGCTGTAAAACAAAACATAATTGCAAAAGCCTACTTATCATTTATTACTTTAAGAAAGAAGTATTTTCCCCAAACCTAAGATGAATTATTCACTGAGAAACATCGAAGGTATCGAACCTTAGATGAAAACAATTTTTAATTGTTTGTTCGCATCGTCATTGTTCAGAACATCATCATCTACCATAAACATCCTTTTAGTAAATCTTGTTCTCAATCTATGTCCTTTTGTTTCATCATCAACATCTTGTTCTATCAGAAGCTTATCCTCATTGCTCTGTGTTTGCTCATTAATCCACCACCACCAACCAAACATTACCGCCACCACCATTAGGTCCCCCACAAAAAATCAATCTCCATCAATAAATTTCCAGTAACTCCAATCAATCTCTTATATATACTTAAGCCAATCAAATTTCTAAAAGTTAAAATAAAATAAAATAACTTCCCGAAAAAGCGTTCGAGGTTTCCAAAAGGCCCCCATCTCTCATCTTCTTCATTGTCACTTCAAAACAAATTATCACATTGTAGCCATTCGAGACTATTTATATACAACATTTGATTTTCCCAATTTGGAACATTAACATGATTTTGAACAACAAACCCTCTAATTGAATTATATAACAGCAGGTTTATCTCAACATCTGATTTTTTCCTAGTTCATCTTCTTATTTTACTAAATGTTACCCTAATTGAATTATGGAACATCATAATCACTAAACGTTTCTCTAATTTTTCCCCTGGATCAGGTAACCCTTAAAAAAATATGAAAATTTAGGTGCTTGATGAGCTTGAATCATCATCATCTTCATTCGCACATGTTTGATAATGGATTTGTCCCAGAAATATTGTTAATGGAAGAATGGTTATATATATATATATATATATATATATATATTTTTGGAAGCATGAAACCTATCTGTTCAAAGAAGAAACCATTGATGTTTAAATGTACTTCATAAAAGAATTAATATGTGTAGAGGATTTCTTTTATTTTTATTCATAAGATAAGGGTGTATTTATAATTACATAACTTTGACAGCTGTCATTTTATAAAAAAAAGCATTAAAAGAAGTTCATCCAACCGTAAATAAAAAGATCTAACGGTGCATAAGCTGATAGTTTATGTTGCTTTCCCACACGACAGCACGGGATAGCACGACCTAAGATCAATACTGCGGAATATTCAAAGATTCATTCTATTTTTCATCAATATTTGCATAATGATACCATGGACTTAATCTTTGACATCAAAAGTTCATTCTATTTTCCACCAATATTTTCATAATGACATAATAGACTATCATAGTTCACGGACGTAAACACACATATATCTCATAACATTATTTGCAATATATAAAACCAATAAAGATTAATACTGCAAAATCATCTTCCAAATAAACTTTAGAATTTAAATAAATAAATCTAAAAACATTGCAAGATAAAAATCGTTGACAATAATTGTTATTCCAAACCCTAGTTATCCTTCTTAAAACACAAGAATAAATTCTCATAAGAAGTTTCCTAGACATTAAGAAAATAAAGTTTCTTTAATAACTTCATACCTTTGAAAGACCCATCATAAAAGGTATCACTGATATCCTTGATTCTTTTGACCGTAGAGACTCCATGTTCATGGGTTAGAACATTAACTTTTCGATCAACAATGCGGGCAAGGTGCCTAGCTTTGATGCAGTCCACGATGAGTTTCTTCTGATTCCTGATCAAGATATTTTGATTTTCAAGGATTTTGGTCTGACCATCAATAAGCTGATTCATTTGAAGTTGAAGATTTGCAAATTCGATCCTTGAGTCATTCTGGAAAAAAATTAAATCCTTGGAAGATTCACCAATCCAAGAGTTGTACTCTTTCCTTGCAATCATCTTTTTCAAGACAAGTTCTTGAACTGAATCGCATCCTTTAATGTCTTCTTCCATCTCAAGATTCACCACTTCCTCAGGTCTTGGGGATTTCTCCATTATTTATTTTGTTCTTAGGGATGGAACAAAAACAATTTAAAATATATATGTTTACGAACAAGAGGAGGACAACCTTGTTATGGAAACTCTATAAACTCCCAAGTATAATACACGGACGATCGTGGACCATTTAAGGAAGGTTAATGGATCAGAAGGGATCCAATAAAAGGAAATACACTCTGTTTTTAGATATTTCATATTTTCATAGCTCAAATGATCAAAGGTTTACTTTAAATCAGAGCATATGAAAAAAGATATAAAGTTACTAGGAGTTAAGATATAACTCAACATTCACAAAAAAAAAAAAAACACAATTATTTAAAACTCAAGACAAATGGTAATCTATAGTAAACTTGAGCATCTCGCAAATATCATCCTTCTCACCTTGCTACCTAGCTCTAGGTAATTTCATCTTTGCATCTAACTCTCAAGTTAGAAGCATGGATGAAATAACCTAGAGCTAGGTAGCAAGGTGAGATGTAATCCCACCATGAATGTTGAGAGATGAGTTGTAAATACCTTCTGAATGTTTGATCCTTGTATTCCTTACCTTCCTTCGGTTATTTCTTACTCCAGTGAAATAAGACATAAACCTTTTTGAGTATCCATCAGAAGGATTTTTCTGAGGACTAAATCTAGGACCTCTAGAGATAGGTTCAAGAGGGTCAGAATTGAGAAGATTCCATCTCCTAGGTCTACCAGACTTATTCTCATTAGCACTGGGAATGTGTACATTTGTAGCGCACAAATTAGCACCATTAAGAAGTGCACGATTCCTGTAGCGATTTCTAGTGGGGTGACTTTGGAAACCTTGTGCATGAGAATTCTGGTTTTCTGCAGGAATGAAATCCATTGTAGATGTCGGCAGACAATTCACTCTGTTGACAGCAAAAAGAAGTAGATTTTGAAGCTCAGAAATCTGTTTCTTTCTAGCAGAACAATGTGAAACATAATGATTTCTTTTCTCATAGAAGGAACGGGTTCGTGGAAGAGAAACATCGGAAGGAACCTGTTTTAAACTAGTAGCCCTATTAGATGACTGCAAATCATGTGAACATTTCTTAGCAAATGCTTCCTTTGGAGTATTTTTCTTCATGTACTGTTATCCCCTATGAGAATTAGAGATTGGCACAGAAGAAGGTTTACTCATTAAAACAGAGTTTTCCCTTTCCAAGGATTTGCACTGTTCCTGGGCTAAAAGAAGAGATGCAACAAGATTCTCTTTTTCAACACGAATGTTGTTCAGATCTGATGAATGAGTCTCGATCAAACATTTTTCTCTAATTGAATCTTTTTTAACAATATCTTCAAGAACACTAATCTTTTCACACTGTAGGGTAGTTTATTGAACAAGGTTTTCGATATTGTTAGAGAAGGACTCAACAATACTGTAGAGTTCCCGTTCTCGATTAAGAGACTTCTCAAGTTCATCAAGGAGCTGAGCATGTTTTTCTTCAAGAGATTTTATTTTAGAATCTTGAATATCAATAATCTCAGCAGATTTTTTTAAGGTTCTGGTGAGTTCCATTTCAGTTTCTGACATAGTGTCAAATGTCACTTCAGAGGGAATGTTATCAGAATCTGATATCAACAAATTTCTACCTCGGGATTTGGAAGAATCAGCTAAGGAGTTATCATTTGAGGTAAGACCAAGACATTTGGCATAATCAAAAACTTTGGAAGACATTTTTGTATGCGTAAGAATGAGACAATCTTCTGTCCACAGAGTCAGATTGCTACAAACACAGACTTATGAGGTCTTAAATGTGTTTGCCTTCTCTGATACAAATTGAAATGCGGGGGGTCTAAAACCAAACCCAATATTTCGTTAAGGCAATCTGTATGGACTAACTCCAATATATATCCAAGAGAATCAACTAGACAGTCAGACTCAATCAAGGAAAATACATCCAAGAGTTATATCTCTGTTTCTCAATGTAATCAACAAATCAAACAGATAGAAATCCACGAGCCTGATTATTATGAGAAACAACTTGAACGGTACCAAAGACCAATGTTCAAGTGTCAATCAATTTATATCAACAACCAAAGGTTGGATTATCTAATTGATTGAACTACGCACAACCTGTGATATTTAAATTATATAGAAAATATAATGCAGAAAAGAAATAACATAGACACCAGAAATTTTGTTAACGAGGAAACCGCAAATGCAGAAAAACCCCGAGACCTAGTCCAGATTTGAATACAACACTGTATTAAGCCGCTACAGACTCTAGCCTACTACAAGTTAACTTCGAACTGGAATGTAGTGGATCCTAAACCAATCTCACACTGATTAAGGTATAATCGCGTTCCTTACGCCTCTGAATCCTAGCAAGACTCTACGCACTTGATTCCCTTAGCTGATCTCACCCACAACTAAGAGTTGCTACGTCCCAAAATCGAAGACTTGATAAATAAATCTTTCTTACACAGAAAAGTCTATTGAATAGATAAATTTGTCTCCCACAGAAACACCTACGAGTTTTTGTCCCGTCTTTTGATAAATCAAGGTGAACAAGAACCAATTGATACACCGGTATTATATTCCCGAAGAACAGCCTAGTAATATCAATCACCTAACAATAACTTAACCGTATGGTAGCGGAACAAGATATTGTGGAATCACAAATAATAAGACGAAGAGCTTTGTGATTACTTTTTATATCTTACCTATCAGAGATTAAATCTCGAGCAAATCTTAGAGAAGATAGTACTCAATACGATAGAAAAAAATAAGATCAGAACACGTAACTACAGAGAAAATAGTTGGGGCTGGCTTCAGAATCCCAATGAAATCTTTAATTCGTTAACCTATAATGGTTTTAGAAAAACCTAGGTTAAAGGAGAATCGACTCTAGTCACAACTAGTATCACACAAGAGGTGTGGATATTAGGTTTCCCAGTTGCTAGAGTTCTCCCTTATATAGTCTTCAAATCAGGGTTTGCAATCAATGTTACTTTGGTAACAAAGCATTCAATATTCACTGTTAGATGAAAACCTGATTAGATTCAAGCTAATATCTTTCAACCGTTAGATTTACTTAGCTTGTTACACACAAATGAAATGTACCCACATTTAGATATGGGTAACAGTACCTAAACGTGTACACTTGGTTGGCTCAACAATGATTAGCCGAAGTTAGCCATATGAACACTTTCATATCAACCTTGTTCATCTTAATCACAACTAGTTCAAATGACTCAAATGAAACTAGTTATAGAGTTGTTCAATTGTTTATATTCTCATAGAAGTATACAAGACACAATTGAAGCAAAATCGGTTTTGATTCACTCGAATCAATTCATGAACATTATAGCCACGGTTTTCAAAGATTGCATTACTTATTATATAAATGTATTTGTTCATGAGTATGTAAACATACATAACCGATTTTAGAACTTAACCCACTCAAGTATGCAAACGGGTACGCATACCTAAGTTCCCGGACTTGGTCTTGTTCGCTAGTATGCAAACGGGTACGCTAACTGTCGTTCATGACCGAACTTAGTTGAAATCAGTACGCATACTATAGTTCCCGGACTTCAACTGTTGAATCAGTACGCCTACGGGTATGCATACTAAATTCCCGGACTTGGAATTTACTTGCAACAGTTAGCATACAAGTACGCATACTGTGTTATATCCAATCAAAGGTTAATTGTTCTAAACTCCCATTTTAATCATTGAAACATTCTTAGAAGACGAGAATAGCTGTCTCACACAAACTATTAGCTTCAAAGCAATTTTGAAGTGATCAAATGATCAATACGAAACATTCCGAGTCTACATCAAATGACTGTCTCACACAAATCATGTAAGATGTTACCAGGCGATTTTCACATGATCATCTTTTGACTTTCGTCAAGAATAAAAGATGGACTTGGTTAAAGCGAAAGCTTAGCAACATATATTTCGAGAAATACGTAAGCGAGTTAAACTCAGCTCGAAATATCAAATGTGTATAAAGTAAAGTCTATATAGTTATACGACGTTTGTCTTAATAGGAGATAGAATAGAAATAAACTTCTGAGTGAAAGATGAGTTCAAGTCTCCACATACCTTTTGTTGATGAAGTTCCACAAGCTCCCCTTAGTAGTTCTTCGTCTTCAATCGATGAACGCCGTGAAGTCTAAAGCTCAACTACACATTCTATCATAATCCGAGATATAGCTATAAGTAGACTAGAAATTGATGTGATTTCAACTTTGTTGTAGTAAAAGGTTCGTTGAAACTTGTGAAAGCAATTGATTTTAGACTTATTTAAACTAAAAATAGAGAAAATTTAATTCTAAATTTGATTTCAAGATTGAAAATAACCAAGACACTAGATTCCATTATTACACATGAATGAATGATGATAAAAATTCCAAAACTCTAATTATCTTTAAAAATCTCTTATTTCTTAATTCACAAATAATCAGGCATATTCTCAAA
>JAJJMB010005545.1:719805-743705 GCA_023531105.1 Papaver atlanticum | reverse complement strand
ACAAATGATGAAATGGGAGAAAAATTATTAAAACCGGGTTTGTAACAATTATATTTGTTACAAACTCAATTGTTACAGGAAACGATAAGAAATAACCGTCACTAGCACTGTTGAAGAATGACTGTCTTTGAGTGTCTTATGTTCTTCGTAAGTTCTCCACTAGCAGAAAAAATGTTCTTCCTGCAACTTTGATTTTCCGGCTTTCTAATGTTCCAAACTGCTCCCAATTCTCCCTAGACCTCTCTCTGCTATCCCAGTACCTATTTATAACCCAACAGCATCGAAATAACTGCCAATAATTCTCTCTTCAATCGACAGTAATGAATATCTTCTCGGGAATATTTTCTTCCCTTTCTTCTCTTCTCACTCTGTCAACGAGTGCTGAATCTTCCTTATTTAACTCCTTCACGCTTCTGCAGCGGCCAAGCTCTATCCAAACACGAGCATCACACATAAAATCACGTTGTAATCCCGCGATTATCTCATCTGCACATGTACTCCCTGTTGTGTAGAAATTTCACGTATTCAACCCACGTTTTTCAAATATGAAGGACTTACCAGTCCTGTGTGAGTGTAACAGGATGGAATGAGTCGATTGGAGTGATTGAATCTCGCCACAGCTCCTCCAAATTCAAAACAACAAACTCCGCAGGTGAACAATATTCAAACCTGCACTTTCCCGCCAGAACCATGTAGTAAAAGGGTCTCCCCCTAACCAAACCGGGGGTGCGAATAACAGGTGCCCAACTGAGGTGCCCCTTATCCAAAGTGAGAGTCCGCATAGCAGATGTCCTCCAGGGGTGCTCCGCATAATTTTTCGAGCCGATTTTTCGAAAAATGTTTATTTCCCAAAAATACCTAACAACACATAAAACACCATAATAAGTACAAAAATGGGTACTAACAATATACATGATAGACACATAAATGCGTCTATCAGAAATCAAGACTTATAGTTTTGACAACTAAACTTGACAAACAAGTTTGAGATAACAACGTTGCGAGTTCGACCGAGCAGTGCTCTAACACTTTCTTTAGGAAACGTGTACTCTATCTATATTTGTTGGATCCTTCCCTACTGGTAACTCTAAACGCATTTTCAGATTAGTCTGGATATTGATCTGAGATTTTGCAAGGTTTTGTTGAGTCCCCAGGAGCTCGCCTTTGTCTTTACCCAACGTTTCAAGGTTTAGTAGTAAGTTTTCATGGAAATAGGTTACCGGCGCGTTTCAAGGAGAGATCCAGGCGATCCGAGAAGCATTAACCTATTCACTAAGGTCAAACACTCGTATGAGTGAGAAAACTACTGGTAGGGATAACTCGCTGGGCTAAATATGTGATGGATTTACAGAGACTGGATCAGTGAAACGTTTTTGTGATCGGATTGATGGAATCGGCTTCCTTCCTAATAGTGACCATGACTGAAATTTGTAACTGAGTGGACAACCTCCCACTATGGTCGCCAAAATGTAATTACCTAAAATCTGAGAGAGGCTAGAAGTGGGATTCTAAGGTTTCTGAATTTGAGTTACGGTAGGTTGAGCACGAACAGTCTCTGCCTAAACCACGCACTGTGGTCTTTCAAAGGCTGCTTCAGTCACAGGGAAGAGGTTTAGGGATGGTCTTAGGGAGGGAAGAAGACGAAGAGAGGGATCAAAGAATTCCAGGGTTTGAAGAATAATTGCTCTGAGAGTTTATGAGAAAGATGATCATAGCTTGGAGAAATAGAGGACCTATTTATAGCTGAATTCTCTAATCTTAGATCGGAGAAGATAAGGATTGCTTTCCGTGCCATTTGGAGTAATTCTCCCGTCTCTTCAGGAATAGATAGAGATAAAATAGGTTGAGTTTATCTCATTATTCTACCGCCTTTACTCTCTTCTGCAGTGAGAAATAATCCGGGTATTTCTCACACATGCCGTAGACCGCCAGACCAAAACCCTAATTGTTATCCCCCAATTTGTGTGAAGATGAGTCAGCCTTTGTGATGATGTGTTGAGATAGAAAAATATTCTCTTTAGCCGAGTTGGCCAAGATAGAGAGATACTCTCCATTTTGTAAGAATGACTAGGATGAGTCATGTGAAAAGGCATGGAATGCAGAGAGATGTGAATCTGAAAAGGAGACTCGATTCCTACATGTGGATATTCAGCCTTGTCTGAAATTTCCCGAGAGATTTGAATCTCTCTGAGATTTTGCAGAGAGATGTGAATCTCTCCGAGATTTTGAAAAGAGATGTGAATCTCTAAGAATTTGCGGAGAGATTTGAATCTCTCCGAGATATTGAGGACGGACCAAAATCTCTTCGAGGATTTTCTTAACAGATCAAAATCTCTCTGTGGTTAGATGGGACTCGTCTTGAAGAGAGAGAGAGAAAGGGCTTTGTACACCCGATTAATGTCTCTGCAAGACTTTGGCTCATTTGTCTTTGACCAGCATATCTTGTAGAGATGTGTTAAGAATCAATTGTGTCCATAATTATGGGGACGGCATGACCAGTGTATCTCAGAAGGATGTTCTAGGAGTCTGTCGAAAGGGCCCATAGGCAGAATGACCAGCGTATCTAGCGGGGAAGTCCTAGGAATTATTCTGAAGCCTCGGTAAGTCGAGTCAGATCCTAGAGTAGACATGACCAGTGTATCTCGCGATGATGTACTAGGAATAAGTCATTGATCTCAAATACAGTGAGTCGCTCTTACAGGAGACATGTATGTCTCCGCTCTGGGTCGTAAGTCCATCGAGGACGTTTTTACGCATCTACAGATCCTACATGACCAGCAGTATCTCGCGAGGATGTATACTAGGAATCATGGCATCACAATCTGTTGCGTCTCGCGAAGACATGCTGGAATTGTGGCTGTTCTGGTTCATAAGTTTGCCGGGGACGTTTTACGCTCTACAGAACCTACATGACCAGCAGTATCTCGTCGGGGATGTGCGCTAGGAGTCTCGACATCACGACCAGCAGTGTCTCGCGGGGACGTATACTAGAAATCGTGGATAAGAGTGCCTTGAGGGCCAACGGCTTAATCCCTCCTGTGAGAGTTGAATTTTGTCTATGATCTTGAAATGCCACTTTTTCCCCTTATCCAAATTTCACCATCTACAATGGGTCCCCTTACTTTAAAAGATGCATACGGGAAAGGTCCAGAGAGAAAAAATCAACCGTGATGAAAATCATCCAACAGAGGCCCCGAGAGAAAATCTATTACTTCATGTTCAGCTTCACTTTGGCCTCTGCATCTCGAGCCACCTTCTTAGCATGTTCTAGCTCTTCATCTACCATACGCCCCTCTAGATTAAGAACCTCTCTAAAAAAACGAGGACCTGAACCCAACTCACCCCGACGGACCCTAACAGAACCGAGCCAGACAACCACCTCATATTGAAGTGAAGACTCTCAAGATGGTTATCATGTTGCCAAGATTTATGAGATCATCAGAAGCAAGGTTTTTCAGTGTTATTATTCTCATGAAACTAAATCCTCTAACAATTGTCTCATCCGGAATCAAAGAAGATCCATGAAATCACTTCCAAGACGGTCGGTTCCTTCTGAACCTCAAATATCTTTCTGAAAGCCCTCTGAAATTGTTAAAGCCCGCCTCATCCACATTCTACCAAAGTCAAACTCGTTCTTACCATGAAGAGTAATTATTCCCATAAAAGTATCGCTTTCTATGTGACTCTACAAAACACAGCTAGGATTTTGCACGACGAGAATGCATCAAGTCACCTAACTTCGTATTTAAGGGAAAATACGTATAAGCATGTCACATATGCATTTTGGCCCAAGGAGATTCAAGTCATGACCTATGACAATATAAAGAATATCATTTAGGTCATAACACTCAAAGGGGTCATTTCCTAACAGTTCCAATGCATCAAGAGTTCAAACGCAACAAGGACTCCTTTCGAAAGCAGACATCAACACATTCCAGCGTGAAGATTTGAAAACTGATGACAATATGTGAGGAATTTTAGGTTACTTCTTGAAAAAAATATGTTACCCTATGCCTTCCCAACAACGTATCAAAAGGGCTCCTCAAACGGACAAACGATCTAGGAGATGTGGCCCTGACACCAAAGTAAGTTCAATCTGAAAAACTCCTGAAATTTTATACAGGATTTCTGAAGTCAAAAGTATACACGGATTTTATTGGACAAACAAACTTGGAATCGAGTCATTCTTTTTGAATTAGAAATCCTATCCTCTTCTCTTTCAAAGTTGGGGCCAGGGACTCAAATCGGTATCCGTATGAAGAGTTTACAACCATTCTACGCAAATCTCTCAAAACTGAAGTGACGAACACCCAAACAGAACATGTGAAGGAATGGAACGACCTCCATCCTAGTGCACGCCCAAAAGAGTTGTAAAATAGTTCTCCTTTCAAGATCAGTTCAAAAGGGAAGCCATCATTCAAAAGCAAAAGGAATTAGAGCCAAAAGAGGAAATTCAAGGAATTTGACTCAAATAAGGAAACCTAGGGTCTCCCTTCTTCTAAAAATCTCTCCAAGCCGTGGACTAGCCTCTACCACATGCATGAAATCTCTCCTAGTCCAGTGGGACGTCACTTATTCTCTCGGAATTTTTCGGAAGCACCAAAGTTGAAGAGAATTAGGGTTTTGACGAAAATAGCCTTAAATTCAAGAATTTGACGAAGAAATGGATTTCTCCTAAAAGGGAGGGAGCCGAGCCTCTCCCCATTCACTTGGATGGTCCTATACACATATCTCAACATTTTTTATCTCATCACTCTTCAACAAAAACGAGCTCATAAGGAATTTTGACCAAAATACCCTTATTTCACAATTTTGAGTATTTTCAAAGAAGAAGGCCCTAATACAGCCAGAGACCGACAAAATCCTCCTCCACTCATTCCAACTGCCTCATACACGTGAATACTATGATCTCTAGATATTCAAATAAGAATGGGATTGAAACGGAATCCAGAAATGAAGAATTTCAGAGAAAATAATGGGAATCTGGCTAAAAAAAAAGAAATTCGAGTTCATGATTTCCAAAAGCAGAACCAGAAACGTGCCAATCTCTCTTTCAAGATGTGACTATGCCTAGGGAATCTGCTGGCCTCTCTCATGGCAAATAAAAATCAAGCTTATGGTGTTTTTTGATGAAAATACCCTTAAGTTTCAAAAGTAGGTATTTTCTCCAAAAAGGGGTGTCTGATTGGTACAAAGAATCGAGCAAGATCTCATCACACAAGATGTAATTCATCTAAGGGTAGGACATTCCTCCAAAGCCTATCCATCATACCTTCTCAAGCGGAATGCAACATAAAAGAAAATTAGGGTTTAGGCTGAATTCAAACTTCTCTGGGATAAAAATTCTACAGTCTCAAAAATGGAGTCCAGATTTTCTCATCATGTCTCACTAACCTCACGGCTATCCAAGGATTCGTTCAGGTCCCCTCTTCCTCAAAAACTCTTGTAGAAAGTCGAAGCTCAATATTTAGCCAGAAGAGAACAATTAGAGTTTTGATCAAGTAAACCCTAATTTGGGAATCTTTCTCAAATTAAAGGTCATAGCTCCTCCCCTACATGATTAAAGGAAAGTAGGCAAGTATTTCATCATAACGGTCAAGATCTCTCCTACACAATAGCATCCCATGCGTATCTGGAATACCATTCATACCACACAAGCACACCTCAAGTCTTCGATGACGAAATTTGGGTCGTGAAAGAAATAACCCTAGTATGAGAATTCCATCAAAACAAAATTCTATTGCTCCACTGGAGGCCCCAATTACTTCTCGCACACACCGTGAACATCATACACAGGATGATCTTCACTCACACTTGCTCTTCTCTCCCATATAGCTTACAGACAGGTATAATTAGAGTTCTGCTAAAGGAAAACTCCAGAGTCAAGAGTTTGAATCGAGTAAGGAAGTATGTGATTTTGAAAGGAATTTTTATACGATAAAGATTTATCCTCACAAAGAGAGGTTAGTCCCAGCAAAAGCACACCCGATTCAATGGTTGTATACTGTCGGGTTTCATAATCAAACTAGGAGAGCTATTTTTCACATACATGAGAGTTACGAAGAAATCTGAATCAAAAAGATGACATCCATTTGTTGTTCACGACGCAACATGCTATTTTGGTACAAGTAAAGTCTAGGCACTAAATTAGGGTTTCTACACCCTTTAGACTAAATTCTCACTGTCAGTAAATCTCGGGGAAGTCTCAGAGATCAGAGCAAGCTAAGTACCACCCATATCACTATAACGCGACTTATTTAAAGTCCAAGATCAAGTCAAAGAGAACATGCAAGGATATATTTAACAAGCCAACAACTAGTTCACCGCTAGTAAATCATTCTTCAATTCCCCGCAAAAATACGAAATTTATGCAGCAGGAAAGACTGGTTCAGTAAATCCTAATTCAAACTGTTGGCGTATTTCAAAACATAATTTCAAGTCACTCTTAACTTGTGACCAAGTTTCAACTCTATCAAGGTATTTGCTTCAATCTCAAGAACTAGGGACTGAGCCCCATTTCTCTTTCCTATGGGGGACTGCCGAATAAGAAGGTACCGTATGCAGACACAACTTTATACACAAGATTCATGTAAAACAACTCTTGCACATCCAATATTTTGGCGCTAGGTGGATCTTCCAATTAGACAACGAGATATGCCATGACTTTCAGTTTTCATCAGCTTAAGATATTATCTCCGTTCTACAATCCTAGATCAGGTTTCTTTCACATAAAACCTAACATGACCAGATGATCAGAACTATTCAATATTCTCACTAATGGTTATAATAGCCACAATCAGCTTCGCGCTCATATCATCACAACATTTGTCTACATGATCAAGGGCAAAGCTGAAAATTAGGGTTTTAATCAGATAATCCTTAATTGTAAATTTACACGCCCAAGGCATGGATTTCACGATGACAAGATTACAACACTCGGATAAACGCTGCCCAACATAAATATTCACGAGAAATTCCAAGTCCAGAGTTGATTTCATGTTCGAAGCGAAGACTAAGCATCAATTAGGGGACTCTGCAAGTCTAAAAGAACGAGCGGATCGCAATTTCGTATAAATGATTTTTTACCATCTATATACTCATCATAGAACAATCAAGGTTCTACTATGAGTAGGGGACTTAATGTAGATGGTGAAATTTGGATAAGGGGCAAAAATGTTATTTTAAGACTATAGACAAAATTCAACTCTCATGGGAGAGATTAAGCCATTGGTCCTCGAGGCACTCATAGCCACGATTTCTAGTATATGTCCCCGCGAGACACTGCTGGTCGTGATGCCGTGACTCCTAGCGCACATCCTCGACAAGATACTGCTGGTCACGTAGAAACTGTAGAGTGTAAAACGTCCCCGACAGACTTATGAACCAGAACAGCCACAATTAAAGCATGTTTTCATGAGACGCAGCTGATTGTGATGCCATGATTCCCAGTATACATCCTCGACCAGATACTGGTGGTCATGTAGGCTCTGTAGATGCGTAAAAACATACCCGACGGACTTATGACCCAGAGCGGAGACATACATGTCTCCTGTAAGCACGACTCACCCTATTTGAGATCAATGACTGATTCCTAGTACATCATCGCGAGATACATTGGTCATGTCTACTCTAGGCACTAACTCGACTTACCAAGGCTTCTGAATAATTCCTAGTACATCCTCGCGAGATACACTGGTTATTCTGTATCCGGACCCTTTCGACAGACTCCCAAAACATCCTCTCGAGATACACTGGTCTTGTCGGCCCTATCATATAGACACAGTTGATTCCTAGCACATCTCTACAAGATATGCTGGTCAAAGATAAGTGAACCAAAGTTTCGCAGAGACATTAATCGGGTGCACAAAGCCCTTTCTCTCTCTCTTCACGACGAATCCTAGCTGACCACAAAGAGATTCGGATCCGTCAATAAATCTTGGAGATATTCATATCTCTCTGCAAAATCCCAGAGAGATTCACATCTCTTTTCAAAATCTCGTAGAGATTCACATCTCTCCGCAAAATCTCGGAGAGATTCACATTTCTCTGCAAAATCCTGGAAAGATTCACATATCTTTTCAAAATCTCGGAGAGATTCGCATCTCTCTGCAAAATCCCGGAGATATTCACATCTCTCCACAAAATCTCAAAGAGATTGACATCTCTTTTCAAAATCCCGGAGAGATTTACATCTCCGTAAAATCTCAGTGAGCTTCAAGTCTCTCGGAAAATATCAGACATGGCATAATATTCCCCATGATAGGCACAAGTATTTTTGAACTTATGAGGACATGAATCCTTTTTTATTTATTGCTGTACTGCTTGATCCACTAGAAAAAGAGTATGGATTAAAGTTGCGACTTGATGTATTGTGTGAAAAGGATGAGGATTTGGCAGTAAAGTTAATGGGCAGGGTGAAAAGTGTTCTTCAGAAACTCTACGAAGAGTACAAGTTACTCTATCCAGATGCAAAAAATGGTGTTGCTGAAACAAGTAATCTACATGACACTGAAATGAATGACAGTGAGGATAATGTTGGGCCTCTTTTGAGACAGAGATTAGATAAATTAAAAGTAGAGAGTGTCGAGTACAAATCAGAGGTGGACAGGTATTTGGCCGAACCATGTGAGAGCACCTGTGATAACTCTGAGTTTGATTTATTGGGATGGCGGAAGACTAATTCTACCAAGTATGGTATTCTGTCATACATTGCAAGGGTAATATTGGCCATACCCGTCTCCTCTGTTGCATCTAAATCAGGGACGGACCCAAGAATTTTCCTTGGGGAGGGCTAATTCATGAATTTTGTGTAAGGCGGCCGAAGACCGACGATTTTTTTGCAACTTATCTGTAAGAGTGATTAGAGTTCGGCTATATAGATACACTGGAAAAATGCATATCAAAACAATGATTTGAGTTTGCAACTTGAACTCTTAAAGTAACCAGGAATGTATACCACTAAAAAAAAACATCGTAAGGATTCAATACAAGCTTTGATGTTTTTCCCTAAATAAGATGCCGTAGCTATACAATTACGAGAATCTTTTTCTAATAATACCTGAAATGAGCCCCAATAACTTCCATAACATCAAAATAAGAAGATGGGGATGAATAACACCACTACCAGAATGCCCCTTAATAAGTCAATGCAACACCACTGCTTCTTCAGCATTAACAAGTTACGTCCCTGTACGAAATGCACTAGCTAATTTAGAATGTCTAGTAAAAATTACTGGTATTTGAAAAATTAGAACCAAAACTAGTGTGACGGATGGGCTAATTAAAAAAATCAGACAAAAGCATATACCAAAAAAAATTCTAACCAAATTAAGGGACGGACTATAGCCTCATCTAGCCCCTTGTTAGGCCCGTCCCTGATCTAAATCAACTTTTTTTAATAGCGGAAAGCGTGTCCTTGATGAGTTTCGAAGTTCTTTAACTCCTAGAACAGTTCAGGCCTTGATTTGCATGCAAAGTTGGATACGCTCAACAACGGATCTTGATCTTTCTGGCTTAGGGGATGATGAGGAGGAGGATGCTGATGCTGATGCTGATTCTGAGACAGGTATTACATCTTTTTTGTTATGTTTACATTATTAACTTCATATTTTTTTCTTCATTGTTGATGTTTATAATTATTAACGTCTTGTTTATTCGTATTATATGATTGTTCACTACTTGTTGTAGATTCTCAAGATGATGAAGAGTGGTAAAAAGGAGATTTGCAAGAGATGACAGACTGAGAGGAGAGCTTGCAGGCATCTAGAAGTAAAATTGTTGTCGTATTCTTGGATTGTTTTGGATCTCTAGTGATGTCAGAATATGTTTGTTACTATGGAACTTATTGTTCCTAGCTTTCTGACTTTAAAAGTGTCAAATTTTTTGGTTAATTTATGTCAGATTTGTGTGTATTTTCTTTCAGAGTTTTTGGTTTTGAATGTGGTTTGTTAACTGATCACTATATCAATGTGCAGCCTCAGTTCTTTCCTAGGCAAATACCCTGTGGATCTGAGGCTTCTCACGTGCCTTTCACCGAACACACTACTAAACTTTCAGTTTGCACAACTACTCCACTGCAATGTTTTAGAAACCTATCTGAACTCTTGTTCCCACAGTAGTATGTTGAGTGGCTTGGTGCATCAGTAAAGAATACACCAGTGCATCCTGGCACATTCAGCAATCCTGGCACATTCAGGTGTAATAGAGGAACCCCCTAAGAAAACCAGGTCTCCTAATAACAGGGTTCCAAACAGAGCCTTAAATATTTTGAGGGTCCATGAAATAGAGCCCATAATTGACTAGTATAGAGAACTGAACTTGTAAATGGCGCCATCGTATGAAATAATTTCTCTCATGAGAGATGAGATGAGATGATGTTGCGAGCAATCTCCCTCAAATAGCGGTAACTGAAGAAGATGAACTTGTCCTCATCTCGCATATACATCAAAACCCTAAAACGAAGTTTCAAATTATCAGACTAATTTCTTCTTTTCGTCTCTTTGTAAGTACTAAATCTGTTACAGATCTGATCCTTGTTTTCGATTTCTTACTCTTATTTGTTTCAATTCAATAGTTTGAGCTTAATTCCAAGATCCCTATGTTTTTCTTTGCATCTTGAATGATTACATCCTTTTTCTCAGAAATTAGAAATTTGGTACCTTGATTATTATCAATTTCGTAATAAATAATCTCTGATTGGACAAATTTTGATTAAATTTGTTGGTCTGTTGGATAATAAATGATGCTAGATAGACTTAGTAGACAACCATTCAAGTAATTAACGGGATGAATATCAAAATGGGAACGCGAAGATTTCTTAGAATGATTACTTAGGGTTTACAATATAGCTCTAAATCATTACTAGGTTACTGAAGTGGTAGAGGTGGTTGAGGGCACTGTAGTTCCAACAGAAATAGTGACAAGCATAGGGGAGTTAGGTTCAGTCGATTCATTTTTAGTTCAAATGAAAACAGTCAATGATAAGATACAGGTCTAAACATAAGGAAGAAGACAGATGAAGGCTTTTATGGAATTGCAATTCGAGATGACTGAATCAAATTTGTTTACAGGTCTAAATATTAGGATGGCAAAAGTAAGAATAAATTGCCTTTTGTGCTGTTGAAACCTGAAGGTCATTAAATTAGACGTAATGTGCATTGCTTATAGTAGCACATTGGTGAAGGTTTCATACATTGCCGTAACTCACTTATTTATAATGGTTGTTGCTCCTGAACTTTTGATGGCAAAAGCTGATATCACCGTCATCGCAGTTAGTTGATTTACAAGTATTAAATATTTAGGATGTAAGAACAGGCTTGCCACATTAGAAAGTAACCATAATTTTGCACATCGATTGTTTGCACTTTTGCAGCTTCGCTAGAGTTTATTTTGTTTAAGCTATAACAAACATAGGACAAAACGATGATTATAGTTTTGACTAACTTATTGAGACTGCATAATGAGATTGAAATTATTAAAAGATCTTGTATTTTTACTATGGTTTTTAGCTGTAGTTGTTTCAGATCAAATTTATTGTGATGATTATTTTAATTTACCGCATCGAGTTGTGCATCACTTTTTGACAGTACTCAGTAAACAATTAGAGCTCTAGTGCTGCTGGTACCTGGATCATAGGGTTCTTGAAGCATAATGGACTCCGAATCTGCCAATTCATCAGCTTCACCTCCTGTTAAAGATCCAGTTACTCAAACTCCTGTTGTTTCCAGTGAAGATAGCTCCAGTCGTGATGCCCCATCGTTATTATCTGCTTCTGGCATTTCATCATGGGCCAAGAGTCTAAAACTTCCACAGCCCTTGGCATCAACAGAAGAGGACACTGCTAATGCTGGAAAGTCTACCTTTTCACGATTTACCACTGGATTTGGTTTGCTTTCCCCAAAAGATCCTGTGCCAAATGAGAGTGCTGAGGGCACCTCAACAGCCACAGAAACTGGTGTTCTTGGATCCTTTACAAAAGGATTAGTTGACACATCAAGGAATGCAGTAAAAGCTGTGCAGGTCAAGGCTCGACACATGGTATCCCAAAACAAACGAAGATACCAGGTAACTTAGCAAAGTTAGTACTTGTTTTCTTGCCTTATCTTGTGGTGGATCAATTTTTCTTCTTGAGAGCGTGATTCTGAACTAACTGTTTTAGCACGTTACATCTAGTTACTAGTAATTTGTCCCTCATACCTCTCTGGTTTCATAAAATTTCGTTTTTGTCTCTGTTTACTACATCATTATTACTTGTTATTAATGCCTTTTTCCAGGAGGGAGGATTTGATTTGGATATGACGTATATCACTGAGAATATAATTGCTATGGGGTTCCCTGCAGGTGATATGAGCTCTGGGCTTTTTGGATATTTTGAGGTAAATAATCTTTGCAGTATTGGCTGAAAGTTTTACAGTGCAAGTTTGATAGTTCTTCACCAGTGCTGAATTGGTATTGCAGGGGTTATACCGGAACCACATGGAAGAAGTGATCAAGTTTTTCGAAACACATCACAAGGTAGACCTACATTACTTTTGGCTTACTTCCAGGGCCATGACTTAATACGGGATGATGCAGGTTCAAATTGGTTTTTGTAGTAGTCAATTCCTTAAATACTAGCTAGCAGTCTTTTGTTTGGTTTACTTGAAATCTTGAGGATGAGTATCTGCATCACTTTTCTTATATCTTTTCATTTGTGTGGTTTATTTTGAAGTAGTTATGATGGGTGCAATATTTTGTGTATTGATATGCTGGTGATGCTTCTTGTATGTTAATTTTGCAGGGAAAGTACAAAGTATACAATCTTTGCTCAGAGAGGCTGTACGATGCAGCACTGTTTGAGGGAAAGGTGCAATGTTTATTTGATTTTGTTTGAACCTCGTGGCATGCGAAAATAGTCAAAGGACTATATCCTTTCATTTTTTAGTACTTCATTTCTGAAATAGCATTTATTGAGCTAACTGCTACAGTGCTTCTGAAAATCTTTAGAAGTTTCCCCCTATCTCTAATAAAAAAACATATTGGGGAAGTGTAACCTTTTGGTCCTGTTGAGGGCTGTTCTTATTAATAGAAAAGTTCTGTCTTAACTCTTTAAAAAATGCTAACTTATTTTGTCCTACCCACGACCAGGTTGCAAGCTTCCCATTTGATGACCACAATTGCCCACCAATCCATCTCATAAAGGCATTTTGTCAAAGTGCATACTCTTGGTTGAAGGAGGATATCGAGAACGTAGTTGTTGTGCACTGTAAGGCTGGCATGGCAAGAACAGGGCTCATGATTACTAGTCTTCTTCTATTCTTGAAGGTAAGAGTTTGATTGTTAATGTCCTTAATTGGCAGTTGTGGATTGTTATGATATTGCCTCATTTTATTTCACTGTGCAGTTTTTCCCCACAGCCGAGGAGTCTATTGACTATTACAACCAGAAAAGATGTATCGATGGGAAGGGGCTAGTTCTTCCAAGTCAAATTGTCAGTCTATATCTATTATTAACTAATGTTATCTTTGAATCAATCATACATTTCCCGTATCTGATCAATAATTTTTTCCTTTTTTGTTTAGAGGTATGTCAAATATTTTGAGCGGATCTTAACATACTTCAACGGTGAAAATCAGCCTGGGCGCAGGTATATACATTCTTGACACTACACTATGTGGAGTGCCCTAGTTATTCTTTGGTATGCTAAATTTATGGATGATTTGCTTCACCAGGTGCATGCTTCGGGGATTTCGGCTCCACAGGTGTCCCTATTGGATTAGGCCCTCAATTACCATCTCTGACCATAACGGTATATTGCGGTACTCCATGTTTACGCAGAAATTTTTATGTTACTCTCTATCTAGGTAGCTAGTGTTATTTGGAATCTTGCTTAATCCCTCGATGTCTGATTTAAGCTATTAATAATACACTGTAGAAGCCAGCACTTACACCCAAGTATGCATTTATAAAGATAATATCTGTTGTGTAATGTTCTTTGTTAGTTATCTGTACACCAGACAACTTGTACTATCCACCCACCGAATTCATCCACAGGTGGATAATCAGCCCTTAGAAGTCTCATGCCTCACAATCAGCCCTTGTATATTACGATTGTTTCACAAGACCTATCATTTTCTGGCCTTCTACTTTGTGGTGTTCTATCCAGTCATGTTCTTATTTGATCATATTGTCAGAAATAGAACAAACCAAGTGTAGACCATGTGGTGACAATATACACAACTAGGATCGGCAGATCTAAGTAGTGGGCTCACATCCAACAGCGCCCCTCCTTAGATGATGGGTACTTTTAACCTGCAATTGCAGAGACATGCATTTTCTTATTTCACGTGGTAGTTTTAAGGTTGAGCCTAGTCATTGAAGCAGAATACAAATGTACTACATCTTCACTAAGTTCCCAGGTTATTACAAAAAGAATAAAAACAGATGAAGAAGCTTGTTTTCTGAGTACAATTAAGGAGAAATGACCTCTTATGATACAGGACTCTACAATCTTGTTGCTGTTGCTGCCTGCCAGCATTAAGTGGTTTATCTAATTCTGGACACACTCAAAATTACTTTTTCTCCTTGTTGCATTTTTATTCATTTATCCGTAGCTATAACCAATAGGGAAGACTTAAACACAATATTTGGCAATTTGCAGGGGTTCTATTCTCTACAAAAACACATGCACGGACTAAGGATTTAATGGTAAATTCAGTTACACCATTGTTGAATTGGTTTTATTGAACTTAAATTTTAATCCCTTTTCTCACTAGAATGTGTTCCAACCTTCGGTTGACCATATATTAATCATTAAATTCTTCTATTCTTGTCTTTCGGCTTTTATATACTTGGACTGCTCATTACTGATGTTTAGCATTGAAAATATACCATTTGTACTTGTTTCCTTCAAAGAACTCCAGATGTGTTTGTTTACAATGCGTCATACTTCCTTTCTACAGCCAGAAGATTTCTGGTTTAGTTCACCAAAGAAAGGGATCATGGTTTTTGCATTACCAGGAGAGCCTGGCCTAACAGAGTTGAACGGTGACTTCAAAATTCACTTTCATGACCGACAAGGAGATTTTTACTGGTTTGTCACTAATCCATTCTTTCTTTTGTATTGATTTCTTTCACGATGTGTTGATGGTTGTTATTAGGACTTTATAAGTCAATCCACATGGACCACATTTGTGACATATCCCGAGCAAGGAGAAACTATTTTGAGTAATGTCTTTTTATTTTATTCAACCGCGTCCTCCAAACTTTCTTGACCATTGTTGGCATAGACCAGCTGAATTGCTGTGCTGTAGGGAGTAAAAGACAGAAAAACTGTTACTCTATTTTATTAAAAGAGTGGTCGCTATTTTAAGTTACATTTTACTTGAGTCATCCATAACTTTTTGAAAAGTGTATATTCATAAGTTACTTTTTTTTTTTTTTTTTTTTTTTTTTTTTTTTTTTTGTTGTTGTTGTTGTAAACATGTGAGGTGCATTGATAGTTCTCAAGCCTCCTGTCTTCTTTGAGAAAACAGTGTTAGCTTAGTATACCTAGAAAAGTTGAGTTTTTGTCGGGAAATGGGATTGTTTCTTCTTCTTATTATGCTGCTGCTGAAGTTGCTACTTATCTGTGAATCTTTATGTCATTCAGTTGGTTGAACACGACAATGACAGAAAACAGAAAAGTATTGAAGACATCCGACCTTGATGGTTTTGACAAGGTATGACTGACAACAGATAAACATGTAGAGAAAGAAGTATTGTTGGTTTTGGTATTCATTACCTGCAGTAAGAAGCATTTACTTTGGGACAAAACAGCCTTTATTTAGATCTTTTTCTCCACCTTGTTGTCTCTCATTTCTGCATTTCTAGCATGTTGATATATATATATATATTTTTGACATGAGTTTCACTTTTTCAGCGGAAGCTGCCTTCACCAGGTTTCCAGGTTGAGATTGTAATGATTGATTATGATGGTACAATCCCAGCCAAGTCTAAAACTGAAGTCGCCACCAACAAGGAGTCACCAGCAGGAGGCAGCTCTGGTACCACTACTACTACTGCGGACCAGAGTGCACCAGCTTCCAAACCTAATAAGGTCTCTGAAAATCAGGATAAGGATGATGTGTTCTCAGACACTGAATCAGAAGGTAGTGTTTCTTCAAAGAAACGGCATGGTCAAATGAGCTCTAGTGCAGGAACTACTACTACTGCCACCAATGATCCCAAAACCGGCGTTGCACCTGAGGAAATGGCAGACGTAACACGTAGAACTGAAAATGTGTCACTTGGAAATGACGGGCGTGTGCAGAACCCCACGAGCGAAGTGAAACATGATGGAACTGGTGGTGCATCCTCTATGGAGTCAAGTGATTTCAAGGCTATTGCTGCGGATGCTTCAGTTTTTAGTTTTGGGGATGATGAAGACTATGAAAGTGAGTAAATCCCAGTGAGTGATGGTGGTGTTGATGAAATGATGATGATTATTGTGTTTCCGAAAAATCCTTGTAAATTGTTTGTTTGAAAAACCTCTCTTCCTGACCAAACTGATCTTGATTGGTCTAGGCATTAGTGAGATTATTTTAATTCATGATGGAATTTGTTGAAAAAAAACCTTTCTTTTTTCTCTGTAGAGGATGTTAATTAGTTCAACTCAACAGATAAAACCCATTTCATTTGTTATCTACTTTATCATCAATTTTAGTAATTGTTTATTTATTTCAAATCGAAAATGCTACTTTCCAGCCAGCTCTTGCCGCATCTCCCGCAACAGGGAGAAGCTACTGCTTGCGACTTCATATGAATCAATTTCTGCGTAAGCTTTGTGGTGGTTGAAAACTATGGGAATTGCGGTAGGGGCTTCTTCATAGATTATTCTCAAGTCTTTGAGAGGACAATTCTATAATTGCAATACGTTATACGATACCCACATGTGTTGTTGTTTATTGATCCATTATTGAGTCAATCGAAAAGGTAGTTGCTCGCTCATTATCTATTTGTTTGATTTATTCAGTCAGTCCAAAAAGTACCTTTCTTGTGTTTTGGCAGTGGGCAAGAGCTCTTTCAAATTTTGAAGAATTCCCTCGTCTTAATTCTAATTTTTTTCCTGAAGAATTGGCCAAAAGTCCTACTACTTGTAGAATGCTTCCAGAGGAGACTGATTCCGTCACTGATACCGATACGAAATTGCGAATCCTAGACACTTTCCCGGCAAGACAATATCAAGAAATTTGGTACGCCCCCATATTTCCTAAGCATTTCAGAACTTTAGTTGAAAGACTCGTTTGTGGGTTACACAGGCAAACTTTAGGACTCTGCCTTTGCTGCAATGACCAAAAAAGGAAGAAAAAAAAATGCAATGAGTTAATTGAGGTCATATTCACCAAAAAGATAAATGCTGTATATGCTTCAACAAGAAAAGAAGAAAAAAAAGATTGTATGGTCAAGAACACCCAAATATTTGGCCCTACAATAATGCATTCCTTTTTCTATAGAACTGTTGGTTGTGGGGGATTTGGATCAAATCTCTTATTAGCTTCATTATTAGCGCCTGTAATTTGACTAATAATATTCCCTCCCTCACAAACACACTCATCAACGGTCAAACAATGGACATCCTCAACTGGATAAATGGATACCCATGTGGATCCACCGGTTGCTTGGAGTCTTGGACACCCCCAATTTGAATCCACCGTTTCCTTGCACGAATTCCGGTTTTTGATATGTTTGACGTCCGTGTTGACGCGGCAAAGTAAAACAGAAGACAATTAATGAGACGACGTCACGCGGTTAAAAGAAAGTTCATAGAAAGAGAGAAAAAGTCCTTTTTACAGTAGCAAATGAACTTTCCTAAACGAAGATACAGTACTCATATAAAAAGAAGAGATGCTCACAATAAAAAAAACAACGATATAATCAGAATTCCTCTGCTTAAAAAGTAAAACCTAGCGATTATCATAGTCATACTACTAAATACTAATACTACTTCTTCTTTGTTCCAAGATCTATAGTACTCATGCATTCATCAGTTTCAGGGATTCACGGCAATCTTCTTGAAGTTACAGGTACTCTTTTGCGATTCAATTTTGATACTTATATCTTCTTTTCTTCAAAATTTGTTTGTCTGTAATTTTATTTATGAATTTTTGTTTGAAATTTTGGTATTGCAGTTGTTGGTTGTAATAAGTTGAAAGACACAGAATGGATTTCGAGACAAGATCCTTATGTTTGTCTTGAATATGGAAGCAGTAAATCTAGAACAAGAACTTGTACTGGTATGAAATATCTTGATTAGATCTCTCTGTTGTTACTAGTTAAAACCCTAATTATTTTGGTTCTGTTCTAATTTTTGTGGATTTTGATTTTGGTACAACAGATGGAGGTAAAAACCCTACTTTCCAAGAGAAATTTAATTTCACACTTATTGAAGGACTTCGAGAGATTAATGTTATGGTCTGGAATAGTAATACTCTCAAGGATGATGACTTCATTGGCAGTGGAAAGTATGTTTTCTTAACCTTATACCAGTTAACAAGAAAAGCCCTAATTTCTGATCTTTAGAGTAGTATTTAAGCTGTTGTAATATTTATTCCGTGTTCATTGTTTTGGTTGTTTGTAGAGTTCAACTCCAAAAAGCTCTTTCTCAAGGTTTTGATGACTCAACTTGGCCAATACAAAGCGGAAGGGGCAGGTAAACCTTAGTTAGAAATCTTTGTTTTGCTCTTCAACTCTTGCATATCTATTTATCTCTGAGAACAATATGTTGTTTTGAACATTGCAGACACACTGGAGAAGTTCGTCTCATAATTCATTACCCCAATTTTGGTGTAAGTTCCATCTCTCTCTGTGCATACATTATCAAACCTGTAATTAGCACATATATTATTGCTTAATGATATTGCTTAGTGATGTTATTGCTTAATGATAACATAATGTTAGGTTATGATTTGTCCAAACTATCAACATTATACCGTTTTAGGTTTATCATTAGCAAATCTACAATTAAACCGCATAATTTGTATATTTCAGCTTTTAAGACCTTTCTCTTAAAATTGCTAGCATCCTCTGTGTCTATCATAGACATCATTGTTATCCATTGTAAATATTTTAGGTAGTTAGCAATTTTCCTCCAGTATTATTTTCCATGTTTAGATTCTTCTTTAGCTCTATACTAGACCTTTATGATTGGTTGATTTAGCACAATTGACTCTTAAAAAATATGAAAAATCGAATATTTTATTTAAGTACCATCTTAACAGCACGAACGTCCCATGGGAAGGAGACCTCTTCGTAAAGGGATCCATTCTGTATCATTCAAAATATTCATAAACATTACCACATGCCTTTATTCACTTGCAGTTTTAAAAGATCTAGTAGGAAAGAAATATGAATCTTATTCCTTTATTGTGTTGGTCAAATGCAGAAACATGGAACAGCTGGTGCACCATCAGCACCACCCTACATGCATGCTCCACATAGCACAGGTTATGGTGCTCCTCCTGTGCAAACTGCACATTATCCTTCAGCAGTGCCCTACTCAAGCGCGCCTTCATATCCCTCCTACCCACCAAATCCATCAGCTTATCCACCATCTTCTTACTATCCTTCTCAACCAAATGCCTATCCTCCCCAACCAAATGCCTATCCTCCCCAACCAAATGTCTATCCTCCACAGGCATTCCCACCTGCACCCTATCCTCAACAGCCTTATCCACCTCCACCACAGGCTGCCCCTTATTATCCACCAGGTAACTTTCTTCTTCACTGCTTTTTAGCATCTGTCTACTGCTTTTTAGGATGTTGCAACTCTGATGCTTACCGAGTTTCATTTTATCTTTGTGTTCAGCCCCTTATCCATATCCTCAGCCACCCAGATATTGAGATGCAGTCAATTTGCGCCTAGTGCTTGCTCAAGTGAAGATCGAGTACTCTGATCCACTCATAATGTGTACATTGCTTGGCTAGATGTCTGACTTCATACTGCTTTGGTTGTATAATATTTTTGACTGCTTCTAGATAGTGATTTTCCACACTGCACATTTCAGCGGACTTGTGAATTCATATGCCTTATTTATATAACTTTATCTCCTTTGTACTTTCTTTTGTGCTTAAATATATATAAACCACCAAGGTACTTACTTTTGTGCTTAAATTAAATATATGTGGAGCATAGCACAGGAAAACCTGGTTGTGGAAATATCCATGGCACAAATTTCTCTAGTGCCACTGCAAACAGATTTGTCCATGTTCTTCACCAATGATATCCCTTAGCATTCTGAATAGCTCTCGCTAGAGTCCAGAATGATTGAAATGCTTTATTGTCAAAGACAATTCCTTTCAATCCTTACGACACATCCTTGCATTTTACAAAACTTTGTTGTTGTCTTGAATACCACTTGACAGCAATTTTTTTAAATATATGGGGAGTACATGGGCATCCGATCTACAAGCATCCCCCAAATTCTACAAAGAGTTGGTGGGACTCTGTGACCTACACATCAACAGAGAGATCATCGCTCTCAATAGAGAACGTTACTGCTACGAACAACATAGTAGAACAACACCAATCGCAACAAATCAATGCACTATTTCAGCCACTAAGGCCTATTCCTATGAACATGGCAAACATCATATTTTGCCACACCCATTATGGGTACGCCAAAGTGCCAAACATATATGGCTATATGTCAATTATAACATATAGGTATACACGACAAACTTTCCAGCGAGCGATAGAGTTTCCATCGCTAGATGGTCAAAATATCGCTCTCTGGTCATTCCAGCTCCAACGCTAGTCATGAGGTCGCTCGCTGGTATGATCATCGCTTATTAGTTCCTCATCCAACGGCTACAATTTCCCCTCTATAAATACCCAATTTCAAACTCATTTCAACTCACACCAGAACTTTTAAATCTCTCTAGGATTTCTAAATCTCTCAATCTTCTTCAAATTCACAATCTCAAAGTGAAGGCAACGGTAAAGGTACAAGGTCAAAGTCCGGGGTGCAAAATACAACATGACAGAAGATGAATGCATTTTTCGTAATTATGTTTTTTTTTACCCAAGATTGTATGGATGGTGCACACCAACATGGTAACACCATGTGGGAAAACATATTTCAAAAATATGAAGCACAAACCATGAACATCAATTCTCGTGATGCAAAAGGGTTGGCAGAACGCTTCATTACAATCAACAGGGAAGTAGCCGCTTATGTTGGATTGATAATGCAAGTCAAGAGAGGTCGGGAGAGTGGTCTTGTGGATGTTGATGTTGAAAGACAGGTTCGTACAGATTGGCAGCGAAAACATGGCAAACAGTTCGCTTTCGAAAGTTGTTATCACATTTTGAAGGTGTTGAACAAATATAATCAAGAATTGTTAGCAACTAATGAACAAGTACTTGAAAGGTCACCATATAATTCTTCTCCCCCAACACCAAATTCTTCACCATTTTCACCAGGTCCATCAAATTCTTCACCAGATACCTCAAGAAACCCAAATGTGAACTTAGTTCTCAATAATGATGATGGTAAGAGAAAACTTTCAGGGAGGAACGTTGCTGGACTGGCTAGAAAATTAGGTCAAGAATGAGGAAGTTCCAATGGATTTAACATGGCAGAGTTTATGGAACATCAGAAGACCGTCGAGAAGCAAAGAGCAGTTGATAGGAAATTTCAAAACAGAGAGAGTAAGAAAAGTCGCCTTTCTCAAGAAAAATTTAGGTTTGACTATGACAAACATAACATTCTTCAAGCTGACACTTCAATTATGAACCCCCAGCAAAAACATTTGTGGCAAATCGAATTTGACAGGATTCAAGCACGGATTGAACAACAAGTTGGATTTACTAACAACCAACCTGGTGGTGATGATGATGAGTTCGATGTAGTAGAATCTCTAGATGATTGATGTATTAATTTAAGTTTTAATCTGAAGAATTGCATTTTAAGTTGATATGTTGTTATTGCATTCTACTTAATACTAGAACACCACTGCCACGATGGGGAGGGCCTACCGAAGAAAAACGAAACACCCCCGATTGCATAGCGCGTATACACCTTTCTTTTGTTGGAATGTTATTTTTGAGGCATATACATCGTTTTAGTGGTTGCATAACCAAATTAGTGGATGCATGAACCAAAATACGACTGTATAAATTGTTATGCAACCTTTGTGGTGGCTCCATAATTCGTTATACATCTTTCTTTTCTTTTTTTTCTTTTTGGAATGATATTTTTAAGCATATACTACCTCCGTTTCAGGAAAAAAATATACTTTCACAATTTTATTTTTGCCTAAAAATAGGCCAAATTGAAAAAGTGAAAGTATCATTTTTCCTGAAACAGAATGAAAATATCACTTTTTGTGAAATTAAATGTGAAGGTACCACTTTTCCTTAAACGTAAAATTAGTCGATGCATAGACCAAAATATGGCTGCATAATGTATTATGCATCCTTTGTGGTGGTTTGCATAATGGCTAAGCATTCGATTTTCGAGAATTGTGCCTAAAGTGAAGTATCACTTTTCTTGAAACGGAGGGAGTACATCGTTTTATTAGTTGCAACGGAAAATTAGTCGATGCATAAACCAAAATATGGCTACATGAAGTATTATATATTCTTTGTGGTGGTTTGCATAATGGATATACATTTAATTTTCTAAAAACACCTCCGAATTTTTCGTAAAAACTCTAAATTTGATATTGTTGTTTGTACTCATTGCGTATATCTTTTTAAAACCTTTCCAACGAGATAAAATTTGTAAAATTCCAAGGCACGGATTTTTAGATATGTTATGTTAAAGTTTGGCTAATTATATCCTTAAAAAAATAGGATACATAAGGAGTTATAGTAATTGGACCAAAAGGGAGGGATATTTTGGTATTATCAAGTGTCAAGTGCAAATTACCAAAAACTTTTTATCAAATTGCAAATTTGTGTTAGTCTTCGGCCCCTCCGGTCGGTCGGCCCAATTAGTTTGAAATGAAATTTGAAATGTTGTTGCAGTCTACTTAAATAAGTTTCGCTCACTAACTTAAAATAAAATACATAACTTAATAATAAACCAAATACATAACTTAATAATCACTCTCTTCCATGCTCTGCCCACAGATTCACTCTCAGATCATCTCTTAAACTGTCATACAAATTCTGGTTCTGAATGTAATTAGTCATTTGAGCTAAATTTCTTGCAGGGACGCCTCTTTGTGGTTGAATCTCCGGCCTCAAATCTTCATCTTCATAGTTAATCCACTCCTTATCACAACGGGTTTCCTGAATTACCATGTTATGAAGAATTATACAAGTGAGCATAGTCTTGTGCATTTCATGAGGACTCAACCACGATATGGCCCACAAATGATAGCAAACTTTCTCTTCAAAATTCCAAAGGCACGTTCCACATCCTTCCTCAATACCATTTGGCGATTGTTAAAATGCCGGTATGAATTTCCCAATGCACCGGCAGGGGGCTGACGGTAACATTGAACCAAGGTGGACCATATAGGTATATACCATCCGTAAGATAATACCCATGAGTGTACTGATGGTCGTTGATCATGAAACGGACTTAGGGACAAACTTCATACTTTAGAGTTCAGATCTTCAAACAAAGACGACTTGTGCAAAACATTAATACCATTTTGTGAACCCAGAAGACCAAAAAAAAGCGTGCCATATCCAACAATCATAAGAAGCAGCAGCTTCAAGGATAACGGTTGGTTTCGGATAGTGACCCTTATATTGACCGGCCCAATAAACAGGGCACCCTTGCCATACCCAATGCATACAATCAAGACTACCTAGCATTCCTGGGAATCCCCTTGCCTCATTCTCCCTCAATATTTCTCTAACATCTTCCTCGGTTAGTTTACGTAAATATGTTGGACCAAAATGATTAATCATTACTTCACAAAACAAT
>JAJJMB010005545.1:658096-719795 GCA_023531105.1 Papaver atlanticum | reverse complement strand
GTAAATATGTTGGACCAAAATGATTAATCATTACTTCACAAAACAATAAAAGGTAAGTGAATGAAGTTGTTTTACCCATACGAAGGTACTCATCGTTCGAATCCGCTGGTTTGTCATAACCTAGAATTCTTAAAGTCGAAGTAACTTTTTGTTTAGGACTATGACTTCTAATATTCTGTGCATCAAACTGATAATTAAATTGAGGTTCTACTCGACAAAGCTCTTTAATAATCTTTTTCACCAGATGCCGAGGCATGCAGAATCGACGTTGGAAATCTTCATCAGAGTACACACAATTGGGAAGAAAATAATCGTGCATCAGCTTCTAGTGGTAAAATTTCCTCCCTCGACATGTATATCTTCTTGAGAATACTTCTTGTGGCTCCGGAACTCTAGGTATTTGGTCGTATGTACGAGCATCATAGTGTCGATTAGTTTATTATCTTCGGCTTCCTCATCGTCAAGTTCTTGCAACCTCCTCTGATGCATTTCTTGCTGTAATCTAAACCGATTCATATTAACATTCCTCTCTTCATTGGATCTCACCATTGATGATTATGAAATTTAAAATTGAGAATAGAGATAGAGAAATTGGTGAAATATATGTAGAAGTAGGTGTGAGTAACTTGAAGAGTACAAGGGTGTATGTAAAGGAACCAGCAGGGGGAAATAGCCGTTGGAAAATAACTAGTGATCGATAATCATAATATCGCCAGCGATACTATTTATATCGCTCGATGGGATGTATGACGCCAGCGATATCCATTATATCGCCAGCACTCTGGATAATAACGGTCGATAAAAACTCTGTCGCTCCGTGATTTTCCCATAGTGGCACAACTCATTTGCCATGCCACCTGATATGCCAAACAGATTTTTTTCCGCATGCGTGTAGGAATAGGCCAAACATCTTGTTTTCCGCGTTTGGTTGCACAAAGAGCCCAGTTACATATACCCAACCGACATGTAGCTTTCAACAAAGAGAGGATGAACAACTGTAGCATGACATGCAGTAAATACAACAGTCCTTGACGTTTCAATATAAAAGAAAGAAACAGCCTTTGGAGTCTGGACTATTATTTCGTTGAAACCAGCTTTCTATTCAAAATTTCAAAATAGATATCCATTTAGAATCTTTGATATAGTATAAAGACAAGTGTAAGAACAACTCTCCATTATCCAGGAAGGGACACCAATTTCCATCAAAAATGAAGGAATAAGACACCAATTTACTGCTATTTTGTATACGTTTCTCGATTGTGATTGCTAAAAGTCTTGGCTAATACTAAAATGTGCAAGATGCATGAAAATATGGGATATTCCTCTCAATACATATATCCATGACATCAGGGGAAAGAAGTACGAATACAAGACTAGCACAGGTGGAGCTCATTGAGTGGGTAATGCAGTCAATGACTTAAATCTCTAGTACGAACAAATCAAATGTGGAACAAGATTTGACAAAAAAAAATCCCAGAAAAAATCATCAAAACCCCAGGATAATGACTTGACAATGAGATCAATTAGAACGCTGTGTAAAATGGTTGAAAGAATGTTCTGCCAGCGTCAAACTGAAATAACAAACGAAGTGTCCGATATGGGACCAGAAATGGTTTGGCACACGAGCATTTAAGCTATATGGTCAAAAGCAAAGGGATGTGGAGAAACAGTTGACAACCATATAATTTTTGACTAGTAACGCTCGGGCTTCAAGCAGAATTATTGAAGGGAGGGGCCAGTGCTGTAGGTCGGTATCTAATTCTAGTCGACCTTTTTTTGTAGTTTCATTGGCAACCCCTGCTTAAATGTGAATAATTTCAACATTTTTGTTCAAACCGATGTTACTGATACACAAGTTGTTCAAGCATCAAGTACCTTTCCAATCTGCTTTGACAGTTCAACTCCATTGCCACTCTGTTTTTGCATTTTCTTTACCTCCAGGTTCTAAGGTATGTCGGTGTCAGCGTCTTTGACATTCCATCAATGGAAGATCAAAATTGACTGCAGAGTATCCCTTTTGACAATTAACTTGACAGGAAACAAATGTTTCCATAGAAAAGAGATTTTTTCTTTTTGTACCATAACTGCAAATGAAACAGGGTTACAGATAACCAAGAATGTCTGAACAATTTTGCCATGTTAGAATCACATGGGATATGAATACATGGACTACCTCTCTTCACGCCTACATAGTTGTTAAATTTACTAGACTTTTCAAATAACATCTTGCAGGAAAAAGAGTGCGTCAGGAGGAAATTGAGTCTGCATCAGCAACTTAAGTGCAGTAGAAGAAGATAACCAATTTGGCAACTCAAGCGATAATACCCTTAGACTAGTAACCAAACTTAGTTATTCAGTCGTCCAACTCTATGCAAGGCTTTTATGAACCATGTGTTTACATGATCTGCTCTTATGTCGTCTCAACATGCTTGTATATGGAGTGGACAACAAACAATTTACTATACCTCACAGCATAATATGTAGTATATTCCTTAACCTACTTCATTTATCAGATTTTGCAACCAAGAAATAATGCATAAAAACTGATCATATCTAACTTGAGAATCCATCAATCTCCCAAATTGAGTTTGCGCTATAAAAGACCATGACTAAAGCAGTAACCAACAAAATGGACAATTGAATATAATATCCAAAAGCAAGAAACAACCTTTTCGAACTAGCTAGATTCCGAGGTAAAACAGCTGAGAAACCAAGGGACTGTTATTCGGATAACAAAAATCAAACCTGAGCGCAGTACTGTCAACCCAAGGTCAAGGATCCACAATGCCTTCCATGGTTAGCATGAGATTCGAATTAGTGCCCACAGAATCTGAGACAAATAGCTGCTGGGGTCAGTGAAGAAATTGACTGGTAGGCTTCAGAAAAACCTGCACTTTAACAGGCCTATCACCTTACTTACCTGCATTTTACAAGTCGAAACATAATTGCAATATTGATAAACCTAATCTAGAGTTCTGAATCATAGAAACACATTTTCTCAAGAACGGCCAAAAAATATATTATCAAATGATGAAATCACAAATGAAATGCAATAAAGAAAATTGGAGCATCAAACCTCCAACGATTTGTCATTTCTAACAGTTTGGTCCAATTTGAAAGGAATTAACAACATGATACAACAACAACATAGCACGCACACACAATTCGCAAAACAATTAAAACAACACTTTTTTTCTCAGAACATTATAAACTGGTCTAATTACTATGAGAGCCATTGTTACTGTTTGCCCATCTTCCAAATGTGCACGCAACAAAATTTCTCCCTGCAAATAAGGCTAACCTCGCCTTGGGCAAAGCAGATCGACCAGTACTGCTAGATGCAACATCAGCAGCTCCACCGGCAGCTGCATTCTGACTGAACAATGGAGTGAATTCTGCAGCAGTTTCTTGAGCACCACCATCGCTAGTACTTGCATCGACTTGTTCAATTGCTGCAATATCCAAATTTATATCCAACGTCCCTCTACTAGCTCTTAACCAATCTGCACCATCACAAGTTACACCCTTACACTTCTTAATCTTCACCTTGACCAACTTCGGGCAACCACCAGCAAGCGCTTCCATGCCAGAATCAGAAACAGGGCATGCTTTAATACATAGTTTCCTCAGAGCAACAAATTTCGCAGCAATACACGAAATCTCTGCATCACCAATTGACTCGCTTCCACAAAGCGCTAATCTTTCTAGATTCAAACAATTCGACCCGAGTTGTCCTAAACTCAGACAAGTTGGATTAACACCAATCAAAACAAGTTCTTGAAGATTCGAACAAGATTTAGCTATAGCAATCAAACCCTCATCTCCAATCCTGTTAGTCCTCCACCCATCAATATGTAGCTTCCTAAGAAGCTTGCAACGAGCAGCAATCGACGTCAGCGCCATATTTGTACACTCGGGAGTTTTAACTAGATGCAAAATCTCTAAATTTGGCGAGTTCGAGATCGAAGCAAGACCACGATCACTAACCTGCAACCTCTCCAAATGAACTTCAACCAATCCACTAACTCGTTCAGCTATCGACTCCAGCAGATTATCCCAATCCCCTGAACACCTAAAAAGCTTCAAGGTCTTCAATTTCTTTGAACCAACAATCAAAGGACCAAAACACTGTCCATTATACAACTCCTTCAAGCATATCGTCTTCAACGACCCAGCAGCCAAACCAGGTCCAATCGGCTCCGCAGCAGCTCCGTCCGTAATCCCCCGGAGCCGCTTCACCGATAACTCTTCCAGCGCCGCGCAATGATTAAGAACAGCGTTCATCCCTTTAGCTCCAAAGGTACAAGATCCACAAGATAATTTCTTCAAATTCAAACAATTCTTAGCAAAACCAATCATTCCAGTATCCGTTAATTCACGGCATGCTCTTAGCTTAAGACGTGTAAGATTACGGCAACGAAATGAAATCAAAATCAAAGCATCATCACCAATACTAGTAGTTTTCCGATCGCATTTCAAAGCAAGTTTAGTAACAGAATCAAATCTAGAAAATAACGATGGGATTACAGCAAGTAGATCTGATTTTGCATCTAGTGATAATCGATGACGACTTTGTCCTTCAATCTGAAACCATCTTTTACATACTAATGAACATTTTTTTCTATCTCCAGATCCAAGTGACTGAAAAATATAAGCTATGCATTCATCAGGCAGCTCAGATATGTAATCTATCTTGTTGCCGGTGCCGTTGTCGGATTCTATAACAATAATTCTTTTCTGATTAACAAAATCATCTTCAAGATCGACTTCCATATCATCTTCATCGGTTGTTTCTAACGGTGAAATCACTGATACTGATTTCATTTTTGACCTCGGATTTGAATTTGACGATGATTGAATTCCTCCTCCTCCTCCTCCTCCTCCTCCTCCTGAATGATAAGAAGATGAGGTCGAAGATGAAGGAGATGAGAGAGATGAGCCCATTCAGTTCAGGTCGGTAGGTTTTCAAGAGAAACAAATTTCTGGTTTCTCTTCTTCTCTAACCTTATCTTTCGCTGAGATAGAGTAATACCTACCAACCGAAGGAACGGCAAATGAGAACAGCTTAATATAGAAGGAAAGATTTTCGGGTTTTTTTTTGCTTTGTAAAAAAGATGAACCTCCAAACAAATTTTTGATTTTCTTTTTCTATATATACTACTGTATTTAATTATGTTTGTTGGTTAGTGTTTGTTTAATAAAATTTTGTAATTTCATGAAATGATGAGGAGGGTTACCCATTAATAATGTCAGTATTCTAATGGTGGTGTGGATGAATCATGCAGAATATGCGGAGACTCTTAGTAACCCGTTCAGCGCTGGCTCTACGGTTCTAAGTATATGAACCGATTAATTACAAATACAAATAAAAATCAATTTTCATAAAATAATATCAACAAATACGGTGAATATAAGGAGACTAGTTATTAGTATGAATGTAGAAATCAGTTTTCGTAAAATAATATCAACAAATACGGTGAATATAACGAGACTAGTTATCAGTATGAATGTGCGGATGTAATTTGGAGGATTAATTAAGATTCCAAATGGCTTGATGAATTGGGTATTTGGGGTCATGATTCATGCGTGAACTGGACTCAATACATAATGATGCAAAATTAGTGAGTATAATAAAAAGTCTATGGCTGTCCGTTGTCATTGGACGCGGTTTTATCCTCCGCTCTCAGAAGTATATGCATTCACGTTTCTTCACTGTATAACAGACAGTTACATATGAAGCAACTTGTCTTTCTTCTTCACGGAATCTCCGAGTCTATTCAGTTACAGACTATAACTCATGATTTCTTTTTTATCAGTTTTTGAGTGGGAGATTCTCATACACGTTGTTGTAGGTAAAGAATGAGTTGAAGGGTCAAATGAGTGTCTTGTTTCTTCCACGGGTTTGAACGTCAATTAGGAGTTAGAACTTAGAAATTTCACCCCAAAGAATAGTTTCTTTTTAATGTATGGCTTCTGTTGTAGGAAACATGCAAGTATACATCACCCACTAAAAGTTACTACACAAAATGGCAACTCGGATTAATGACTAGAGCATCCACTGATAAAAACCACCTAATATTAGTAGGTGCGGGAGTGTTGCATCACCGGAATAGAATAAACTACAAACGGGAGTAACATCTAGCTAGTGACATTTTATGCATGCCAAAGAAAAATGTTATAGTTGCAGTTCATCCTATGGGAAGAAAAATAAATACAGTCCATAAAGGAGATAATCTAAAGGCCAGTACACAAATTGTTTACCAAAAAAGACGATAGTATCAAAAATGAAAAAGTGAAAGCATTATTTTGAGAAATATATATTTTTATTCTTTGATTTTTATTCCAGGACTCCCATTCTTAGGGGACTAAGCCGAGCTAACCGGCCAACAGGGGAATTGGGTACCACCAGATGACTAAATTTAGTAGTAGCACACTTTAAAGTTTTATTATTAGAAACTTGTGGTTCAAAGTTGGAAAGAATCATTATAGACGACTGGTTAGTAATGTTAGGCCGGTTGGGTCTTGACTCTTGTTGAGTGTGTTTTCTCTTTTGAAATGCAATAGTGGGAAGGGGGTAAAGGGAATGACGGAGAAACCCATTATTCACGGCATTAGGAACCCCAATCAAATTTAAAAGATGGAAGACGTGGATTGAACTTTGTATTGTCTGTCACTGCTTGGATTCCCAAAAGCTGTTTTAAAAAAAAAAAAAACACAAAAAAAAACATTTCTCTCTCTCCTCTCTCTCACTCCTTCTTCTTCTCCAACAAAACCATAAAATAAAATCATTCTCTGCTCAAATCTAGTCCATAAAAACCAACCCTTCTCACTCCTTCTTCTTCTCCAAAAATGGACTAGATCTGAGCAGGTTTTTCTTCATTTTTCCTTGTTTTCTAGGCTAGTTAGTAGATTAGTTTGGTTTTTATTATGTTTTCTACTCATCTACACCATTTTGGTGGTTTTATCTACTCTTTTGAGGTTTATCTTCGCTTTAATGGCGATTCTTGATTATTGGGTTGGGTTTTAAAATCAATAGTGATGCTCTCCATGCTCTCCAATGACGAAATCTTCATCTTGGTTGTCTCCGGCGACGGAATCTTCATCATCAACTTATCTGGCGACGGAATCTCCATAGGTGGTCTTTTTGACGACGGAAGCTTCATCACTAGCTATAAGAGATTTGAGCAAATCACTCCTACTTTAGGAGCATTTCTTTCTAAAGAAGAAAAACAAAATAAATGGTTGGAATTTAATTCCGAGAAAAACCATCATTCTTTCGATTTAATCGGATCTTATTCATACTTGTATTTGTCTTACTCCGGTAATCCTTCTCTTTCTCTTGTCGGATTTCTCGGTATTGTACTCTTACGGTATGTTCTTGTTACTTTGTATTTTCTTATTTTCGATCTTAAACTCATTGTAACCTTGAAATTCCATTATTGAAAAAGTCTAAAAAAAAAAAAAAAAAAGTTTTAAAATATGCAGCAAGGTTCCATTAGTGGTCCACCTTCTCCTTTTTTGCTCCAAATCTCAGCAAACATTGTTTTGAGATTTTCCAAATACTAAAATCTAAAAAAGCTAAGACTACTCGATTCAAACACTCCATTGTTGTCTTCAAAAGTTGTGCATTTCTGATTCTGTTTGGATTTTTTAGTTTTACAGATCTGAGTAGGGAGGGGAAGAAGAATGCATGATAAGTTCTAGTGATGCCGTTTCAAACGTGACGCTAAAAAATAATGTGGCAGGTGTGAGTGGCCCAAGAAGAATCAATGCAGCTAACAGGGGTCTAGACCAGTAGTTTCAATGTTTCCGAAATAGTCACCGATCACGTGGTCTAAGAAGAGAGACAATTTCTTTTTTCTCTTTTAATAAGCTTGATTTCGAGAAAGTTTCCGGTGGCTCTTAGACTAATGAGAGTGTAATGCAACGATAACCATAGTCATAGACATCTTCCATTGACAAAAAGAAGTTGGGGAATTTTATAAAGTACCCCATTTCATTTGGTAATTTTTAAAGTGTTTTTGTTTTCTCTTTAAATCTATAAAGTACTTCCATCTTGGTCATTTCTGGCCACTTTTTAGAAAATAAAAGAAACCGCTAACAGTTATATTACATGAGAAAAGTTGTAAAAGCTCCGGAATGGGCTGAGTTGAATAAGTTGCCTATATATCTTTAATAGGACAGGAAATTGATTTGGCGATCCTGAAATTGGTGTAACGATCATGAAAAAAAAGGGCTCGACTAACGAAAAAATAGGATAACGATCCTGTATTGGCATGACGAACATGAAAAGTGTTGAACAACATTGATTCCCCACTAACCAAAATAATAAGAAATGATGAATTTTTTTTTGGAGGAATGATGGAATGCACCTAAAACTGAAGTAACGATTCTAAGGCGGACCCGACAAACCTGAAAAGTATTGTTGAAACTTCCGGATGGAAATAATTTTCTTTGTTAGATTTTTTTATTTATTAATATATGGGCATTAATGTAAATTCATGTTGGTGTATTTCAATCTCGTGATATTCTTTGTCAAACAGAAAGTGACTAATATTATACGCCCTAGCGAAATCACCAACTGTGGGGTACTTTTTAAATTTTCGGAAAAAAATGAGATCATCTTATAAATTACTTAATGCCTAATACAACTTTTAACAGTAAGAATCTGTTTTCTTAGAGAATCTTGTAGATTACTAGGTTGTAGAACATCTTGAGTTTCGGTCATGACCGATGCACATAGTGCCAAATCATTAAGAGATGAAGCTGCTTTCACCGATTTCTCCATTATTATCAAGATAATCTTCTTCCGGACATGAAAGATATATAACATGAAATAGGAGAAAATCAAGGAACAATATATTTTGGTTTATGGAGACCGAATATATTCAACCCAAAAACAGTTAAAGATACCAATCATGAGTTCATTTTTTTCCTGCTAACTGAACAGATTTCCGAATCATGCCCAAGATTATGCCTCCTCACATATAAGAATTTTGGGCAAAAAAGTGAGGATACATTTTTCCAACACAATCAGTATGTATTGGGTGAGAGTTAATCTCACCACATGTAACATAAACATCCTGGGGATGATCTATGAACACAGTGGATTATGTTCTTTATTTATGTTGTTCCTTTCACTTGACACTACAAGTGTCTGCAACTTCCTTTTTGGATCTAGTAAATTTATCAAGATCAAACTTCGAATTTTTCATGCACTTACGAAGTTTCTTCATAAATTTATTATTTCTTTTGGAATCCCAACAGAAGTTTACATTGTGGCCATTTCTTCCACAAAAGTAACAAACCATAAGGTCAGAAGTCCTCGAAAAAGTATCATCTTTTTCATCACAAACTTCTGACAACGCTGGTTGACCTTGAGCAAACTTATTGTTACTTGTACAAGGTTTTCTTACATAATCTATACACAAGTCTCCAAAAGATTTTTGTCCAAAAAGCATAGCAGCAACTTTGCTTGAACTACCTGAGAGATGTTGTAGATCTCCTTTTAGGATATCAATATCTTTATCTTTTAGAACAATTGTCTCAACCAGTTTTTCTTGCTCAAATTTTGCCTCTTGAGTTTTATCAAACAAAGATTTTCTCAAGTTATCGAGTTCCCCTTTTAATTTTTGATTTTCTTTAGTCACCAATTCAAGTTTTTCTAAACAATCCTTTAAGTGTTGATTGGACTCACTAAAAGGATCACTATTAGTTTTAGCGAAAAGTGCATCACAATTTGACATCCCTTCATATGCTTTCTCCTCAGGAATATCATCCAGGATAGTGTGATAAGCTTTGTTGCACTTCTGAGTTCTTTTGCTGGAATAATTTTTGGCCATATGCCCAAAACCAAACCACTTGAAACATTGGATTTTTTCATCATCCTTTCCATGACATAATGATGTTTTGTCAAGAAACTGTTTAGTTTTCAATAAAAAATCCTTAACCCGTTGTATTAGAAGTACAATTATTGAGTCAAGCTTTTTTTCAACAAGTGTTTTATCCTCTTTACAACATTCCTCAGCCCAATTTATACTTACTTCTTTCGAATATTGATTAGTATTATTTGTGGCATTGAATCCAACATTCCTGTTCTTCATCAAAATTTCTTTATCAAAAATCTTTAACTTTCCTACAAGAGAGCTTCGAGAAAGTACAAAAGGATCATTGGCTTCCATTATGACATGTTTCTTAGACTCGTATCTGGAAGGTAACGATCTAAGAATCTTGCATACTATTTCCTTTTCAGGTATAGTCTTTCCAAGTGAGAAAGAAGCATTGACAATCTCAGAAAGTTTAGTATTAAAATCCTCAAAGATATCGTTATAATCCATTCTAAGGTATTCCCATTCAGAAGAGAGAGATTGCAGTCTAGCTTCCCTTTCTGAATTATTACCTTCGAAAACGGTTTCAAGAGTATCCCAAGCTTCCTTGGAAGTTTCACATGATGAAACATGATATTGAAGATCTTGACTCACTGCATGTATTATGGCATTCAAACCATCAAAATTTTGTTTGACAAGAGCTCTTTCTTTATAAGTATAGAACGCTAAGCGTTTAAACTTAATTTCCGAATATTCCACTTTTGGTCGTTCATATCATTCTTCGATTAATAGTCAAGTATTAAAATCGTGTGATTGAAGAAAAGATCTCATAGCAGATTTCCACAATGGATAATTCGTGCCATTAAATATTGGTGGTATGCTAACTGAATCAGCTATGGATTCAAATCTTATAGGTTGGATCGCACCGAACACAGATTGTTAGATATTTTCTTGTTTGCTTGCTCTGATACCAATTGAAAAGACGAGGGTACCCAAATACACCACAATATTTCGAATATCGACCTAATAAGTCTGATACCAAGTGTGATCGTTTATGGACAAAGTCGAGACAATACGATAACTATAGTATTCACTTTGTGTGATCATCTATGGATATGAAATCGAGACAATACGATAACAAAGTGATCACTTGATAACAGGTACGGCGTTAAACCGAAACTCTATAGGATCAATATCAAGTGATTAGGATTAACGTACGTGTGTAATTTACTTAATTAGAATAACAATTATAATGCGGAAATAAAGTAAATGACACGACAAGATTTTGTTAATGAGGAAACCGCAAATGTAGAAAAACCCCGGAACCTAGTCCAGTTTTGAATGCTCTCAGAATTAAGCCGCTATATAAAATCTAACACCAACTACGTATAGTTGAGACCAAGTAGACTACCCCTAGCTACTTAGTTTCCTCAGTATCCATGCGCCTTCGACTTATAGAGTCACGCACGTGAATCACCAATCCTTTTGATCGTATTCCAAATAGTAAAGGATAAATCTATTTGGTCACCACTCTATTCAATCTTGGTAATGAGATATTATGAGCCGTTGACAAAGGATTTTCTGTTTAATCTAATAAACTCCTTTGTCTGGTTAGATCAATCTAAACTTTGACTACCGAAATAATCAAACTCTAGATTTGCAATCAATCAATATAGATCTCAAAGAGAAACTATAAGGTGATACCGATCTCACGCAACTAGCCAATCAAGTCTATCAAAGATAAACACGACTCTTGTTGGATCCCAGCCGATCAAGGTTTGTGCACACAATTCACAAGATACGAAAACCAATAAGAAAAACTTCATCGTCTACAGATCTTTATTTTTCTTCAATAATAACATGCACAACACCACTTGAATCCTCTTGTTATCAATCACACACAGAATAGAGTCTGTTAACAATGGATTATCACAAGATGTCTTTAAATCCGAAAATGGTTCTAGTTTTCCATCGACTGCTGTTTAACCAACCTTGATCCAGGAAAGTCTTGAAGATGATGTGTTACTAGTTTTCCATCTGGCCCTGACATATCTTCCTAAGTCCAACCGAAGATATCTTTGAATTCTTTGAGAAAATTCACCAGAAGTAAGCGTTTTTCGGGTAATAAGGACGCACTTATTGGTATGGGTCTTGGAAATTCTTCTGTTCCAATGTTTATTATTTTGAGAGTATCAGTGGTGGACGTTGTACCATCCTAGATTTAGGGAGGTGCAAGTTTTTGGATAAATATATATAGTTCATGCTCAATTTACTAGTTGTGAGTATGTTCGAGACATTGAAAACAAGGCATTTTCCCTAGATGAGTCTTGCGCCAGAGTCTTGTGCTTGTACAAGACTCTTCGGATGAGATAGTTCATCTCGAATATAAGGATGGTTGAGGCTTAGATTATGATATTGAGTCTTATCGGAGTCAGCTGGGGTATGTTTGAGACAAATAAGGAGGCTTGTACGCCTAACAACGTCTCTATGAGACCTTGGATAACTTGTATTTGATCAACGTATCGTGCAGGGATATGCTATGAGTCAATTACGACCGTGTCCGTATAGTGGGTCTGACATGAAAAGTTGTATCTCGAAAGGATGTCCTAGGAGTCTGTCACAGGTCCCGGAGGCAGAATAACCAATGTATCTCGCGAGAAATTTTTATAAATTATACAAGAGGCCTCAATAAGTCGGGCCTAGAGTAGATACGACCAGTGATATATCACGATGATGTACTAGGAATCAGTCTATGATATCAAATAGGGGCGAGACGTACTTACGAGAGACATGAATGTCTTTGCTCTTGCTCATAAGTCAGTTATGGATATTTTTACGCTTCTACAGAGCCTGTATGACCAGTAGTGTCTCACTGGGGACGTATACTAGGAATCATAGCATCACAACCAACTGCTTCTCGCGAAGATATGCTAAACTCATGGCTTCTCTGGTTCATGTCTCGCGGGGTCTTACACTAGAAATCATGGCTATGAGCGCCTTGAAGAGCATGGGATGTGTCTCTTTCGTGAGAGCTGAGTTTTGTCTTATGAGGCTGAGATTGTCTTTTGGCAATAAAGATCGAACTTATCATCAAAGTTCTCTTTTACTTCCAGTTTTCTCCATTTTAGTTTTTGTCGAACCTCAAAGAAAACTATTGGCTCATAATGATAAATCACCCCTTAGTTGCAAAAATACTATTTCGCATATGGTCTTGAAATGACCATTATGCCCTTCATCAAAATTTCACCATCTACAATACTATGTTAAGAAGTTATGGATTACTTGGGATTAATGTAATTCATAATCACAAAAACTAGTTCATGAACCTACCTTGAATGCATGTAATAATTCCTTGAACTTTAGGCGAACTATCCTTATTCATCATCATAAATAGAGGCATCTCCGCAACTAACCTAGATTTGCTCGAGAAACATGATTAGGCTACGACTTTGAAGTGTTAACTTAGGATATGTGAAGCCCGATCAGACTATCTTCTACCTAATAAATATTTGTTATCCATAATTTTATCATGATTATCATAGTTCTCTTATATTCTAAAGGTCCATATCTTCCGCTTTACTGCCATTCAAGAACTATCCTTCGAGGAATAAGATTGATAGAAACCACAAGGAGTTCTTTGTCTCTGACCTTGTTAATTCCACAAGATTATGATCTAAACTTAATTTAGATAGATCATATAATGTAATCGATTAGGTATCACTATAAGTTTTGAAGATATTAAACCATAATTGTTGAGGATTGCTTGATATCTTTTTTTACCTGGAGATCCTCGAAGAAAATAGATTTACATTAACTTTATTAAAAATAACTTAAGAAAATCAAATAGGTGCCATGTGAAAACGCAGGGGTACCAAGATACACCACCAACTTTTCGTAGGAAATCTGTATGGACAAACTCAACACAAATCTGAGAGTAAAAATTCAATCAAGGAAAGTGCCTAGAGTTATCTATCTCTTTCTCTCTTGTTGTTAGAACATTTACAGAATTGAATCCATGAACCTAACTTACAAAGAGAGTTCTTGGACGGTACCAAAGACCAATGTCCAAGGATCAATCAAGTCTTTTCCAACTAACAAGGTTGGACCTAGCAATTGTGATTGATCAATACACAACCTGTGATATTTCAATTATAAAGATAAACAATATAATGCGGAAAAAGAAATAACATAGACACCAAAAGTTTTGAACGAGGAAACCGCAGATGCAGAAAAACCCAGGGACCTAGTCCAGATTGAACACCACACTGTATTAAACCGCTACAAATACTAGACTACTACCAATTAACTTCGTTCTGGAATGTAGTTGAGCCCTAAAAGGAAATCCACCGATTAAGGTACTGATCGAATTTTGATAGTGGTAAGAATGAGGTTCGTAAGACTTGTGAAAGCAATTGAATTTAGATTTATTTAAACTAAAAGTAGAGAAAATTTAAATCCAATTTTTTTTTTTTAGAGTGAAAATAACCAAGACACTAGATTCCACTATTACACATGAATAAATGATGATAAAAATTCCAAAACTCTAATTATTTTTCAAATCTCTTTTTCTTAATTCACAAATTATCAAGCATATTCTCAAACATTAATTGTATCCCTTAAGCATAGATTATCTAACCAAAGCATAACCTATCTAATTGAATCACAACTAATTAGGAAAAATTATGCAAACAATTAAAATTATGCAAAGCAATAATTTGAGTGAATTATAAAATACAAATTAGAGAAAAATAGAATAGTTACCAATTATTCATGCATAAATAGCTTCCTCCGTGCCTTGATTACGCGAGAATTAGCTCATCATTATCATGGAAACATGCTCAAAATTCATCTTTATTAATGCTCAAAAATGGTTCACAAATGATGAAATGGGAGAAAAAATGAATAAAACCGGGTTTTGTAACACTTATATTTGTTACAAAATCAATTGTTACAGAAAACGATAAAGGAATACCGTCACTGGCACTGTTGAAGAACGACGGTCTTTAAGGGTCTTATGTTCTTCGTACCTTCTTCACCAGCAGAAAAATTGTTTTTCCTGTAACTTCTTTTTTCTCGATTTTTATGCTCTAAACGTCTCCCTATTCTCTCCCTGAATTCTCCCCCACTTCTGTGAGTCTCCTAAAGCCTTTATATAGTCACAGGATCAAGAATAAATTCGTAATAACCCAAAAATCTTCTCGATATCCAACCATTAACTCATGAATATTTTCTTTTATGTTTTATGTTCTTACGCATCTTTTCGACGTATACACGCTCCAGAACTTCCTTGTTTGACTCCTCCACACTTCTGTAGCAACCAAACTCCAAATCACAACTCAATCCATGCACGTTCAAACACGCTGTATTCCGAGGTTGAATATTTTCTTCCCGACGAAAATTCAGCCCAACTGAACGCATTAGAACACTCATACCACCATTATTTGGGCATATCACGTTCATCCCAATCAAAATCAATGATTGAATCTCACTGAAACTCCTTCAAAAATCCAACAGAAAATTCCGCAGAAAAATGAAATTTTTTCCCGCCAAAATTATTTTTCAAACGATGAAGAAGGGTGTAGTGCCCTGAATCCAAAACGCGGGTGCCTTTAGTAGCTCGGCTGCCTTGGGGCGCCCTTATCCATTTTTAGGGTGCCTTTAGTAATTTTGGTGGGTGCCTTTAACACTTTTCCTGAGGTGTTTTCAACACTTTTTCGGGGGTTCCTCCGGTGTATTTCTAGGGTGCTTCCGGTGCATTTCTGGGGTGCCTTTAGTACTCTATCCTGGGGTGTAAAACACCACTTTACGAGCCAATTTCGTCGCAAGAGCTTATTTCTCTAAAAATACCTACAAAGACATGAAATAACAAAATAAATACAAAATCGAATACTAACAATATATACAATTGAGACATATTAGACACAATAATGCGTCTATCAGGTACAGTCGCGCTCTTTACGCCTCTTGAATCTCGCAAGACTCTGCGCAATTGATTCCCTTAGCTGACGTCACCCACAACTAAGAGTTACTTCAACCTCAACTGAAGATTTAAACCAAATTTTCCTCCCACAGTTTAAGCCTATAATTGATTTCCTTATTTACGATCTAAACGGATGATCAGATCAAACGATAGATCCAGGTGATGGAAATCGATAGCAACTTAGACAAAAGTCTGGCTATTCTCAAAATCCAGACTTATGCAACCCGAAGTGCAGTCTAGATTATTATTCACCTCACAAGTATAAAACTTGCGAATCAACAAAGTCTGAGACGAGGAGACTTTGTTGATTACTATCTATCTTGATCGTTGGAGCAAGCTCTACAAATAATCAAGATCAGGATACTCAAGTTATCAAGATAAAAGATAACTGGACCTGGATTCACGAATCACTGTGAAATCTTTATAGTCGCTAAACCCTAAAAGGGTTTATGGAGAGGACGACTCTAGATACAACTAGGATACACCAAAAAGTAGTGTCAGGATTCAAAGATCCAAGTTGCCAAGAATTATCCTTATATAGACTTCAAAGCCTAGGTTGCTTTAGGTTTAAGCCAAGATAGTTTTGGAACTAAGCCAAAAATATCCACCATTAGATAAAAGCTTTGAATCTTAATCACATATACAAGATATACACCATGGTTAGGAAAACCGTAACCGAACCGTGTATAAAGACTATGTTCAACATGGTTAGCCGAAACTAGCCGATTTGAACTTAAAAGCTTAACGCTCGTTTTCATCTTCACTAAGACATTAATATTGAGTCACAATCATGTGATTAATTGAGTCTAGTGTTAATTAGAGAAAAGATCAAATGCAAATTACTTCATAGAAATAATTTAATCGCAATTGAATAATGATCGATATTGATTGTAAATGTACAAGGTACAATTACTTGAACCGTTCGGGAATCGGCTAAGTCACAGTACGCTGACCAGTTTGCAAACTCATATGTAATTACCGATTTCTGGAGTCAATAGAACTTTTCAGTTCATAAACCGGTTTGCACACTTATGCAATTACCAAGTTCCGGACTCTACAGAATTTTTCAGTTCACGTACCGGTTTGCAAACTTTGACCCATCTCAAAGTTACGGAGTCTACATAACTTTTTAGTTCATGTACCGGTTTGCAAACTCTTAGACCTTTGCCGGTTCCGAGGTTCACAGAACATATAGTTTGCATACTGGTTTGGGTACTAAACTGGTTCTAGAATATAGAATTTTGGCTCGCATACCGGTTTGATTATTTTAACCCGGTTACCTTACCACAGTTCCACAATTATTTGTATACGAATATACATACCTATCCGGATCACGAAACAAACAGATTCTCCTATGATGTACATACGAATATGCATATCACACAAATATAAAAGTCGATATATAGCTACTCCGCTATGTGTACGAATACATGTAATACGACTTCAGACATATAACAGTTTTCTCAGTTTGTAAGAATGATAACACTGTCTTGTATTCCGAATATACAAGTAGTTTTATATTTCTTTAAATCAATTCGAAACATTCCTGAGTAACAACAATGACATTCGTCACTGTTCCAGGCTGTTTTCGAATGATGAACTTGAATCATGATTTTGTTCCGAACAATAAATTGTTCTCCATCAAATTTGATCAAGTATGAACAAATGTTCATTAAGCTTAGTCATTATATCTCGAGAAATTTGTAAACTAAATAATTAGTTCTCGACTCGAAATTCTTGTCTATACAAGCTAGTCTAATTAGTTATGCGACAATCGTCTCAAGATAGAAAAGTGAATATAACTTGAGAAATAGGTGGTTCAGTCTTCACTTACCTTTTGTTAATGAAGTTCTCCAAAAGCTTTGGTTGATCTTCGCCTTCAAACGGTAGAACGCAAATGATGACTGGCTCATTTCTCAACTCCACTATCCTAGACCGAGACTTAACTAATTGTAGACTAGAAATCAAGATATAGTTTTGACAACTAAATTTGACAACAAGCTTGATATAGCAACACGTGTGAGTTTGACCGAGCAATGCTCTAACAATCCCCCCTTTGTCAATTTTAGTGACAAAACTATTTAATACATATGGATAACAAAAATAAAGTTTTGAAAAAACTCCTCGATCCACTATGTCTTCTTGATTTCCTTGGTTTCTCCAACTCTCATTGAACTCTTCGTATTTCAAGTTGTAATGATTCTGAATGTGTTCAACGCATCATTATTGTTGTTGAAGAACCGACTCCATAGCGCTAACAACTTTTTTGAAAATAAAATATCTCAATCGTTGTTATCCAAACACATAGTATTATTATCTTCTCTTCAAAGTTCAACTGTATCTCTGAAGTAATACTATAGTGATATGTTTCTCCCCCTTAATCAATACTTACATCTTTTGTTTAATAGGTAAACCTATTGCTTAAAGGATCCACCCCCCTTACATAATGATCCGTAAACCATGTGTATGTAGTATGAAACTACCAAATAATTCTCCCCCTTTTTGTCAATAAAATTAACAAAGATACGAAAATCGCGGGATCATAATGAATACAACCAAAAGATATCTCAAGCTTAAGGAAGATGGAGATACTACATAATAACATAGTTAAAATGCAACTCCTCATATCAACTTGTTTTAGATGATATCACATAGTAATAGATACTTAGCGCTCATCCTAGGAGATTAAAAAGATACAAGCATCCCATTTATAATTCCACAACCACACTCTCCATAAAGATATAGCAATTAAGCACATGTTTATTTAAGAACTCTCCCCCATAAGATGTCATTCCCGAGAGAACAACATGAGTGACCTTACTTTCGTGAAAAAGAAGGATTTGAGGACATTAACAAATCACAAGGATTTGTATCCATAGTATCGACATAAATTAATCTCAAGGCCAGTTACGAACAACGAGACAATTTTACTCGATTTTACTCAACATAAGAGAATCTTACGGAGTGTGTCAAGCAGCAAAACACAAAGGGAAAAAAGATGAATACTGCGAGAAAAATCTCAAAGAGTTTTTTTTTTTTTTTCGTTTATTTAAACATAATAAATTTAATTTCTGAGCATATATGAAATATTAACTCGATTTACGAGAACGTAAAAGCACAAATATTTCATAAGATTTTTGCAATAATTAAACCAATAATGATTACACACTGCAAGTTCATCTTCCAACAACTCTAAAATTTAAATAAATAAATCTAAAAACATGCAAGATGAAAAACGTTGGAAATAGCTATGTGTAATCACAATCTTTGTTATACCAAACCCTAGTTATCCTTCTCAAGAATAAAATCCCCAAAAGAGGTTTCCTATTTATTTATTTTTGCTGAATCACCAATTTTTTACTAAAGCAAAGAACTAAAGTGTTTTATAAGAATGATAACCAAAATCAAAAAACAAAAGAAATTACAGAGAAGCTAAAAACAATTAACAGAATCTATAATATTTCCTATTTGGCATCTCTATTTGGATTAATGAGCTGGTCTTCCAATATGGTGCACAGTTTCACCCAACTGCAGACTCACTCCCTTCTTAGTTAAGCTATCAGCAGAGAAATTGACTTCTCTGTAGCAATGTTCATAATAGATTTGTGATAGGAATTATTTTGCTTTGAGCCATCTTGATTTAAAACACCAGGGTACCGCTCCTTTCTTAAAGTCCTCAACCACTGATTTTGAATCTGATCTTATAATAATCTTATCACATTGCAAACTTACTGAAAAGCGGGGCTTAGGGCTTATTCTTTTGCTAATTAATCACAAGGGTTGAGAACTTACTCATAAAAATCCTGTTGAGTAAGTTGTGTTAATAATCATGTATACTTTTGGCAAATTACTTTTTGTTTATTTGAGCTATTTTCTTATTGTTTATAGCTAAACTATTGTCTGCAGACAACCTTGCTTAAGTATTTGATGTGTCTGAAGATGTTCTTCATTTTGCTTTCTTTTTGGTTTGTTTTCGAAGAAGTTTTCTTTGCAACTAAGTTGCCTGCTACTCTTGTTCTCTAAATTGTTTCTCCACAGAGATATAAAATTTATTGAGCCAATTTTTTTTGAAAATATTCACGTAGCAAATATTTCAGTCATGCGTAAAGGTACGACCTTTGTGTGTCTTTTTCTTGGGTCAAATTGTGTTCGTACGGATACCTGCGTTACTGTCACGAATCAATTTTGGAAACCCTAAAAGTTACCTTCCCTAAGAAACCATTTAAATACCAAACCCTTGGGTCACGTACGCATACTCTGGGTTATTTTGTGTTTTGACAAGAATGTCTTCATCTTCACGCTCTGGTGATTTTGCAAGAGGTTTTCTTGAAAAGGGTATTGGTTTCGAGTCCAAAGGGAGGAAGAAAAGAACCCTAGTAGAAGATGATTATCCTAATGCCTCATGTTACCATGCCTATACACATCAGGATGTTGAGAATGAGGATATGGTTTCTGCTGAAGTGGTTCATGATTTTATTAAATACTTTGAGGAAGCAAAACTGCAACTCGTTGATACTTTGAAGAGCCTATATGTGTTAAGAACTAAGTTGAAAAAGGTTTCTTATGACCTTGTTCTCATTAAGACACATGTTAAAGATCTTCTCAATGAGGATATCTTCCCAGAAGAAGCAGTGGATGCTGTCAATCACAAGCTCAAAGATATCAAGGCTCGTGAGGATTTCGAAACGGCTATTTGACTTTAGTTCTTGTTCGTTTTTGTGGTTTAGGAGTCTTTATTTGTTAGATTGTTGATTTTGTCTAGGAAACTTCTTATGAGAATTTATTCTTATGTTTTAAGAAGGATAACTAGGGTTTGGAATAGCCATTATTGTGAGTACACATAGCTATTTCCAACGTTTTCATCTTTCATGTTTTTAGATTTATTTATTTAAATTCTAAGTTGTTTGGAAGATGATTTTTGCAATTTTAATCTTTATGATTTTATATATTGCAAATTGTTATGGGATATGTTGTTTACATCCGTGAACCTGTGACTATCCCATACTTGGTCAAAAGTTAAGTCTTTCATATGTCGATATGCAAATATTGATAAAAGATTGAATGAACTTTTGACAAACAAAATATAAGCCTATTATGTCATTATGCAAATATTGATGGAAGATAGGATGAGATTTTGTTTAAAAAGATTAAGTCTATTATAGGTCATTGTGCAAATGGTGATAAAGAATAGAATGAATCTTTGTTTATTCCGCAGTATTGATCTTCCCAGATCCATATTCTTATGTTAAATACTGTGCGGCTCCGTAAGTTTTCTTATGTAAGCATTTCCGATTAAATTAATCATGGGTTCTCTTGTGGTTAATTTAATTGAGTTTTTGGATACAAATTCATATTTTTATGTGATTTGTTAATGTCCAAAGAAATCCTTATTTTCTTGTGAAAGTAAGGTCGCTCTTGTTGTTCTTTCGGGAATGACATTTTATGGGGGAGAGTTCTTAATTGAACTTGTGCTTAATTGCCAAATCTTTGTGGGGAATGCGGTTGTGGAATATTATAGGGGTTATCTTGTATCTTTATAAACTCCTTGATGAATGCATTTAGTTTCGGCTATATGATTGCATCTAAAAAGTTGGTATGTACTTTCTTTTGGTCATGAAGTGTCTCTATGGAAATTTCATTAGGATCCCACTAGTTTTCGTACCTTTGCCAATTTTATTGACAAAAAGGGGGAGAATTAATGTGTAGTTCACACTACAAATACATATGGTTTTCGGATCATTATGTAAGGGGGAGTGGTTTCCATGTGAGATGGAGTATTGACTAAGGGGGAGTGATACATATCACCATAGTATTGTTGTCGAAGTTGTGATACAATTGAACTTTGATGCTGTGTAATAATATTATGACACTGTGTAACAATGATTGAGAGCTATTGTTTTCTCATTGTTATGGCTACGGATCTTCAACAATGGTGATGCTGAATTGAATATCTTTGGAATCATTGGATTACTAGGAAGTGACGAAGATTTCGAGTAATGTTAAAGAACCAAGGTGATCAAGCATGTGGATGAGAAGCTGCAAAGTTTATTTATTTTGTATTCCATATGTATTGATAGTCTTGTCACTAAAATTGACAAAGGGGGAGATTGTTAGAGCACTGCTCGGTCGAACTCGCAAGCGTTGCTATCTCAAGCTTGATTATCAAGTTTAGTTGCCAAAACTATAAGTCTTGATTTCTAGTCTACTTATAGCTAAGTCTCGGACTAGGATAGTAAGTGTAGTTGAGCTCTAGACTCCACGGCGTTCATCATACAAAGACGAAGAACTACTCAAGGAACAAGTGGAACTTCATCGACAAAAAGGTATGTGGAGACTTGAACTTATCTATCACTCAAAAGTCTATCTACTCTATCTCCTATCTTGAGACAAAAGTCGAATTGCTATATAGACTTCGATTATACACATTTGCTATTTCGAGCCGAGTTTATCTCTCTTATCTATTTCTCGAAATATATGTTGGTAAGCTTTCGCTTTGGCCAAGTTCATCTTTACTCGTGACGAAAGTCATGTTGAACATTTTAATTTCTTGAAAATCGCTTTGATGAAATATAGTTTGTGGATAACAACTATATAACATCCTCTAAGAATGTTTCAATGATTGAAATGAGAGTTTAGAATATATAATCATGATTGGATATAAACAACTCATACTTGTGTAAGTCCAAAATCCTTGAACCAAAGTATGCGTACTTTGCTGGTTTAGGATGACCGGAGCTAAATCCGCGTACCTGTACGCGTACTGTCGGAAGTTTACATCCCGTGAATTTCTGCTGGAGTTTGTGAACTGAAAACAAGCTCAATCCGGGTTCTTAAGTATGCGTACCCGTATGCGTACTTAAGTGGGTTATTTTCTAAAAACGGTTTATTCATGAACTAAGACATTTATAAATTAAGGAATGCATATTTGTAAACCGTAGCTATAATGTTCATGAATCGATTCGAGTGAATCAAAATCGATTTTGCTTCGATAATGTCTTGTATACTTCTATGAGATCTAAACAATTGAACAACTCTTTAACAAGTTCATTTGAGTCACTTGAACTAGTTATGGTGAAGATGAATAAGGTTGATATGAAATTGCTCATATGGCTAAGCATTGGTTAACTATTGTTGAACCAACAAGGTGTACACGTTTAGGTACGGTTACCAAAACCTAAATGAACGTGCATTTCATTTGTGTATGACAAGCTAAGTTCGATCTAACGGTTGAAAGATATTAGCTTGAATCTAATCAGGTTTTCATCTAACGGTGAATATTGAATGCTTTGTTACCAAGGTAACTTAGATTGCAAACCCTGATTTGGAGACTATATAAAGGAGAATTCTAGCAACTGGGAAACCTAATACCCACACCTCATATGTGATACTAGTTGTATAAGCTAGAGTCGATTCTCCTTTAACCTTAGGTTTCTCTGGAGACCCTGTAGGTTAACGACTTGAAGACTTCATTGGGATTGTGAAGACAGACCCAACTATTTTCTCTGTAGTTGCGTGATCTGATCTTGCTGTTTTTATCGTATTTGAGTACAATCGTAAGATTGTCTTGAGATCAATTTATCCGATAAGCAAGATAGAAAAGTAGTCACAAACATCTTTGTCTCATCGTTTGTGATTCCGCAATATCTTGTTTCGCTAGTCGATTACGATTATTGTGAGGTGATTGGTAATTCTAGGCTGTTCTTCGGGAATATAAGTCTGGGTTATTGATTGGTTCCTGTTCACCTTGATTTATCAAAAGACGGAACAAAACTTGTAGGTATTTCTATGGGAGACAGATTTATCTATTCCTTTAGACTTTTATGTGTGAGACAGATTTGTTTATTAAAGTCTTAGACTTTGGGTCGTAGCAACTCTTAGTTGTGGGTGAGATCAGCTAAGGGGATCAAGTGCGTAGTATCCTGCTAGGATCAGAGGCATAAAGAGCGCACTGTACCTTGGATCAGTGTAAGATTGATTGGGGTTCAACTACAGTCCAGACCGAAGTTAGTTTGTAGTAGGCTAGTGTCTTTAGAGGCTTAATACAATGTGTGTTCAATCTGGACTAGGTTCCGGGGTTTTTATGCATTTGCGGTTTCCTCGTTAACAAAACTTCTGGTGTCTGTGTCTTTTCCGCATTATATTTTGTTATATAATTAAAATATCACAGGTTGTGCGTTGTATCGATCAATTGGTAAATCCAACCTTTGGTTGTTGATTGAAATTGATTGATCCTTGAACATTGGTCTTTGGTACCGTTTAAGTTGTTTCTCTTGTATTCAATCAGGCTCGCATATTTATATTTGTTTGTGTAAGGATTGAATCGAGAAAGTGAGATATAACTATTTGATATACTTTTTATTAAGATTGAGTCTGACTTTCTAGTTGATTCTCTTAAAAGTATATTGGAGGTAGTCCATACAGATTGCTAAGCGAAATATTGGGTGAGGTTGTTGTACCCCCACTTTTTCAGCTTAATACAGTGTGAATGTTCAAATCTGGACTAGGTCCCAGGGTTTTTCTGCATTTGCGGTTTCCTCGTTAACAAAATTTCTGGTGTCTGTGTTATTTCTTTTCCGCATTATATTTATTTATATAATTGAAATATCACAAGTTGTGTGTAGCTCAATCAATTAGATAATCCAACCTTGGTTGTTGATATAAATTGATTGACACTTGAACATTGGTCTTTGGTACCGTTCAAGTTGTTTCACATAATAATCAGGCTCACGGATTTCTATCTGTTTGATTTGCTGATTACATTGTGAAACAGAGATACAACTCTTGGATATATTTCCATTCATATAGTCTGACTGTCTAGTTGATTCTCTTGGAATTATATTGGAGTTTGTCCATACAGATTTCCTAAACGAAATATTGGGTGTGGTTGTTAGACCCTCATTAAATGAATGATGTTCATGGTTGAGTCTCTTTTTCCTTTCAAATCTAGGAAATAATCTCTTTTGATGTGAGAAATTATCATAAAACTTACTGTCATCAAAATATGAGACAAAGTTTGAGTTCTTACCAGAAGAATTTTGACTAGAGGAGGTTGACAACCTGTTGACGATTTCTTTATAACCTTCAATTATCACCTTTAGGTTATTTCTCATATCATCATTTTTGCTCCCTTATACTGACACTCTGTTCACATCAAAAGTAACATTATCTCCCTTTTTGACAGAAGAAGATTTCTGATCTTTTCTTAGACGATTATTGTTGAGTCGTTTGTTATGCTTCTGAATATTTGAGGAACTCATCGAACTGACTTTCCTGGTAGAATACACAAGGTGAGTACTGAAACCAATTGGTTTAGACATACGAATGTCATTTACACCTTTGAGGATCAAGTCTAAGGTGTGTTGAAGTCGAACAATGGAATTGTTATTCAACCTAGAGTTTCTATTTTGCATAACAGGCCCTTTTGAATCACAAAAGAGACATACTTTCTGATCACGAGGATGATTAGATAGTACAGACTTAACATCATCGTTTGGAGATTTCTTCCTTCCATGTGATGTGGAACATCCTTGATTAGAGGAGGTTATAGGCACATCTTTTCCAATAGGAATGGATTCTGGTTTTTTTTCTGGAACTGGTACTCTTTAAGTTGTGATAGAAGTAGATGGTATAGTAGACTTTTTGGAACATCCTTGAATCGAGAGTTTACTCAAGCGATGTTCGATTTCTAAAGCATCCTTTTTGAGGCTCGCCTCGAGTAAGATACGTGAAGTATGAACTTCAGCATTTTCTTTGCAAGGAGCTTTTCCTTTAGAGTCACAGTCTCTTACTATACCAAGAAGAACTTTGACATTGTTTTTCAACCGATTAAATCTATCAGCTTGGATTCTAACAAGGTTTAAAATCAATTTACTCTCTTCAGCTGCTTCCCATTCGTCGGAGATAGATTCTTCTGAAGGTTGATCGAGATAACACATGTCAGAACACTAGGTTCGTCTATACTTGAGATTGACGAATCTTTATTTTTAATAGACATTATCGAAACAGAACTTTTGTTTCTGGTGATGCGTTTATCAAAGATATTACTGACATCCATAGAGTCAGATCGCTACAAACACAGACTTATAAGGTCTTAAACGTATTTGCCTGCTCTGATACCTATTAAAAAAGTGGGGGTACAACAACCTCACCCAATATTTCGCTTAGCAATCTGTATGGACTAACTCCAATATAATTTTAAGAGAATCAACTAGACAATCAGACTCAATCTTAATAAAAAGTATATCAAAGAGTTATATCTCACTTTCTCGATTCAATCCTTACTCAAACAAATAGAAATCTGCGAGCCTGATTGAATACAAGAGAAACAACTTGAAAGGTACCAAAGAACAATGTTCAAGGATCAATCAATTTCAATCAACAACCAAAGGTTGGATTTACCAATTGATCGATACAACGCACAACCTGTGATATTTCAATTATATAACAAAATATAATGCGGAAAAGAAATAACACAACACCAGAAGTTTTGTTAACGAGGAAACCGAAAATGCAGAAAAACCCCGGGACCTAGTCCAGATTGAACATATACTGTATTAAGCTGCTACAGACACTAGCCTACTACAAACTAACTTCGGTCTGGACTGTAGTTGAACCCTAATCAATCTCACACTGACCCAAGGTACAGTTAGTTTTTAGTAGGCTAGTGTAGTAGGCACTTCGTAACTGTACCTTGGATCAGTGTGAGATTGATTGGGGTTCAACTACAGTCCAGACCGAAGTTAGTTTGTAGTAGGCTAGTGTCTGTAGCGGCTTAATATAGTGTGTGCTCAATCTGGACTAGGTCCCGGGGTTTTTCTGCATTTGCGGTTTGCTCGTTAACAAAACTTCTGGTGTCTGTGTTATTTCTTTTCCGCATTATATTTTGTTATATAATTGAAATATCACAGGTTGTGCGTTGAATCAATCAATTGGTAAATCCGACCTTTGGTTGTTGATTGAAATTGATTGATACTTGAACATTGGTCTTTGGTATCGTTCAAGTTAATTTCTCTTGTATTCAATTAGACTCGCAGATTTCTATTTGCTTGAGTAAGTATTGAATCGAGAAATTGAGATATAACTCTTTGTTATACTTTTTATTTAGATTGAGTCTGACTGTCTAGTTGATTATATTAAAAGTATATTGGAGTTAGTGCATACAGATTGCTAAGCGAATTATTGGGTGAGGTTGTTGTACCCCCATTTTTTCAATTGGTATCAGAGTAGGCAAACACGTTTAAATACCTTATAAGTCTGTGTTTGTAGAGATATGACTCTATGGACAGTAATCTCTCTAATAACGCAACGCCAAATCAGAGTTCCACTGAGATGCTTTAATATCCTGAAACATCTAAAAAACCGCCTGTTCCTGCCTCTGTGTATGAATCTGCCTACAACTGGGAAAAGTGTCTAGATGAACAGTTGGATTATCTTTCAGATGAGAGTGATTCGGAAGAAGGACAAACTATTGATGAGGAATTCTCTCAATATATCAAGCTCTTTGACCATGCTTTGAAAGAAAAGAAGTCAACAACTTGCTTGAGGAAATATTTGGCAGCTCTCTATCAAGAAAAAAGAAAGATGAAAAAACTATTTAAGGGTTATGATTGTGGATATAGACTTTTACAATCTACCGTTAAAGATCGAGAAGAAGATTTACGCTCAAAAAGGTCTGAATGTGATAATCTCCTTCGAAATCTTTTTATGTTGAAAGAAAGACTTGCAGAATCTGAAGCAAGATATGACTCTCAACAAAAATGTTTTAATGATAGAGAACTCAGTCTCCTTGCCAGAGAAAAATCCTTGGAGAATGATCTCGCTGCTGCCCTTAATAAGGTAAAATCACTGGAAGAGAATCTGAAAAGATTCAATTTTAGCTCTACAAAATTATCTTCTATGCTTGGAGCATGTAAAGAACATCGTGATACACGTGGTCTGGGCTATAAGGGAATAGACGCTCTAAGTACTGGTAAAATCAATTTTGTTCATGCTATTGAAAACTCTTCATGTGAAAAAACTTCTTCAGCAGTCAACGATCTTAGGAACAAGGATTGTACTCCTTCAAATTTTACTCGCATGAGAACTGTCAAGAACAATTCCTTTAACTGCTATTATTGCGGAAATAAAGGGCATCTTAAACGAAGATGTCATTTTCGACTGAGGAATGAGAAACTTCACAACATTCTTGCATGGATGTCCAAAGAAGTAATGAAACCTATCTCTCATATTGCTCGAGTAAAAGGAAATGTCTGCAATCAAGAGAAATATTGTGATGAGTCATTTCTAGATTATGATTTTAAGACAAAAAATGCCTACAATTGTAGAAGGAAGAATGACAGGTGGGCAACCGACTCTTTAAATTACCCTGAAAAGAGAAAAAGGCATAGGAGAAAGAAAGAAAAGTCAAACTCCCTTTCTCTCTCTGAAAAGGACTGTGAACCCGAGGTGTCTGCTCCAGAATTTATTCATATCAATAATCGAGTCTCAGAACTCAAGATTAGCATAAACAGACTCAAACGGAGCATCAAAAAGGCAAGGAAAACTGCAGGTCCAGGTATTACTTATTCCCCTATGGTTAAATCTCTTTCAACTAATCCTAGTGATTTTTCTGAAAATCTTCATGAAGGAAAGAGAGAAGAAGTCAATATTCTTGATGAGCAAAATTCTCATCAAAATACAACATGACTACTCAATGTAGCATCCTTCATGTAATGTGGAAGGATGCTCATAATTCTCAAAAAGCCTTTGTGACTTGAGAAAGTAGCTATTGTTATATTTTATTTGCCTTTACAAAAACGATGATCATAAAACTGTTGAGCCTTGCTTCAATACTTTTCATGATGTAATATTTTTGATTGATCACTCTTGAGAATAATTCCTTGTTTGATTGCCTTGGTTTTCAACTATTCTCCTTGTTTTTTTGAACAAAGAATGTCACCTTTTGTTTAAAATGGGTTCTTGAATTTTTCAAGACTTCGTATAAATTTGGCTCCACCACTCTCTTGGTCGAGTACCAAGTTTGTAACCACTATGCACGTACACCTGACCGTACGGAACATATACGAGTCTCTCTAGTGTGTGTGTGTGTGTGTGTGTCATGCTCTTCTTGATACATACACGTTTCAGAATGTCAAAAAAAGGTTCTCCTAATTTTTGTATGCACAATGGATGGATGCAATAAGGAAGACAAAGTTGAGAAGGGCAAGACTATCGAGTTTCACAAGAATCCTGTTTTCATAACCTGCTATCATGTTGCTGATCATGAAAACAAACTACCAGTTCAGAAGTCATCACAACTGGTAGGAAATCTTCTTCGAGTTTTGAGGTCGTACGTGAACAACTTGGAATTGCAACAAGGAATCTTGATTTTCTGAAAAACGAATTGAAGAAAGCAACTGATGAGCTCGTCCATGTTCAATCTCTGGTTGCTGACCGTATTTAATGTTTTTCAAATCATGTTCTCTAAGAGTTGTGTATTTTGCCTAGGAAACTTCTTATGAGAATTTTATTCTTGTGTTTTTAAGAAGAATAACTAGAGTTTGGAATAGCCGTTTTGTGATTACACATAGCTATGTCATACGTTTTTCATCTTCAATGTTTTTAGATTTATTTATTTAAATTCTAAAGTTTGTTTGGAAGATGATTTTGTAGTATTAATCTTTAAGGTTTTATATATTGCAATCTATTATGGGATATGTGTGTTTGCGTCCGTGAACTGTGATTGTCCCATACATTGTCAAAAGTTAAGTCTTTCGTATGTCGATATGCAAGTATTGATAAAAGATTAAATGAACTTTTGACAAACAAAAGTTAAGCCTTTATGTCATTATGCAAATATTGACGGAAGAAATGATGGGCTTTTGTTTACAAAGATTAAGTCTATTGTATGTCATTGTGCAAATAGTGATGGAAGATAGAATGAATCTCTGTCTATTCCGCAGTATTGATCTTCCCTGATCCATATTTTTTATGTATATACTGTGTGGCTCCGTAAGTTCTCTTATGTTGAGCATTTCTGATTGAATTAATCATGGGTTCTCTCATGGCTAATTTAATTGAGTATTTTGGATACAAATTCATATTCTTATATGATTTGTTGTTGTCCAAAGAAATCCTTCTTTTCTGGTGAAAGTAAGGTCGCTCTTGTTGTTCTTTCGGGAATGACATTTTATGGGGGAGAGTTCTTAATTGAACTTGTGCTTAATTGCCAAATCTTTGTGGGGAGTGAGGATGTGGAATATTGTAGGGGTTATCTTGAATCTTTATAAACTCCTTGATGAATGCATTTAGTTTCGGCTATATGATTGCATCTAAAAATTTGATATGTGCTTTCTTTTGGTCATGAAATGTCTCTATGGAAATTTCATTAGGATCCCACTAGTTTTCGTACCTTTGCCAATTTTATTGACAAAAAGGGGGAGAATTAATGTGTAGTTCACACTACAAATACATATGGTTTTCGGATCATTATGTAAGGGGGAGTGGTTTCCATGTGAGATGGAGTATTGACTAAGGGGGAGTGATACATATCACCATAGTATTGTTGTCGAAGTTGTGATACAATTGAACTTTGATGCTGTGTAATAATACTATGACATTGTGTAACAATGATTGAGAGCTTTTGTTTTCTCATTGTTATGGCTACGGATCTTCAACAACGATGATGCTGCATTGAATATCTTTGGAATCATTGGAGTACTTGGAAGTGACGAAGATTTCGAGTAATGTTGAAGAACCAAGAAGATCATGCATGTGGAAGAGAAGCTGCAAAATTTATTTATTTTGTATTCCATATGTATTGATAGTTTTGTCACTAAAATTGACAAAGGAGGAGATTGTTAGAGCACTGCTCGGACGAACTCGCAAGCATTGCAACCTCAAGCTGGTTTGTCAAGTTTAGTTGTCAAAACTATAAGTCTTGATTTCTAGTCTACTTATAGCTAAGTCTCGAACTAGGATATAAAGTGTAGTTGAGCTCTAGACTCCACGGCGTTCATCATACAAAGACGAAGAACTACTCAAGGAACTGGTGGAACTTCATCGACTAAAAGGTATGTGGAGACTTGAACTTATCTATCACTAAAAATTCTATCTACTCTATCTCATATCTTTAGACAAAAGTCGTATTGCTATATAGACTTCGATTATACATATTTTCTATTTCGAGCCGAGTTTATCTCGCTTATCTATTTCTCGAAATATGCGTTGGTAAGCTTTCACTTTGGCCAAGTTTATCTTTACAAGTGACGAAAGTCATGTTGATTATTTCAATATCTTTAAAATCGCTTTGATGAAAAATAGTGTGTGAATAACCTCTATTTAACATCCTCTAAGAATGTTTCAATGATTGAAATGAGAGTTTAGAATATATAACCTTGAATGGATATAAACATTGTATGTGAACTCATACGTGTGTAAGTCCAAAATCCTTGAACCAAAGTATGCGTACTTTGCTGCTCAGGATAACCGGAACTAAAGTCCGCTTACCTGTACGCGTAATGCCGGAAGTTCACGTCCCGAGAATTTCTGGTGGAGTTTGTGAACTGAAAACAAACTCAATCCGGGTACTTAAGTATGCATACCGGTATGCGTACTTGAGTGGGTTATTTTCTAAAAACGGTTTATTCGTGAACTTAAACTTATATAAACTAAGGAATGCATATTTGCAAACCGTGACTAGAAAGTTCATGAATCGATTCGAGTGAATCAAAATCATTTTTGCTTCGATTGTGTCTTGTATACTTCTATGAGATCTAAGCAATTGAACAACTCTCTAACTAGTTCTTTTGAGTCATTTGAACTAGTTATGGTGAAGATGAATATGGTTGATATGAAAGTGCTCATATGGCTAACCATTTGGTTAACTACTATTGAACCAACTAGGTGTACACGTTTAGGTACGGTTACACAAACCTAAATGAATGTGCATTTCATTTGTGTATAACAAGCTAAGTTTGATCTAATGGTTTAAAGATATTAGCTTGAATCTAATCAGGTTTTCATCTAACAGTGAATATTGAATGCTTTCTTACCAAGGTAACTTAGATTGCAAACCCTGATTTGGAGACTATATAAAGGAGAACTCTAGCAACTGGGAAACCTAATCCCCACACCTCCTGTGTGATACTAGTTGTATAAGCTAGAGTCGATTCTCCTTTAACCTTAGGTTTCTACCGAGACCATGTAGGTTAACGACTTGAAGACTTCATTGGGATTGTGAAGCCAGACCCCAACTATTTTCTCTGTAGTTGCGTGATCTGATCTTGCTGTTTCTATCGTGATTGAGTGCAATCGTAAGATTGGCTTGAGATTAATTTCTACGATAGGAAAGATAGAAAAGAAGTCACAAACATCTTCGTCTCATCGTTTGTGATTCCGCAATATCTTGTTTCGCTAGTTGATTAAGATTATTGTGAGGTGATTGATAATTCTAGGCTGTTCTTCGGGAATATAAGTCCGGGTTATCGATTGGTTCCTATTTACCTTGATTTATCAAAAGACTGAACAAAACTCGTACGTATTTCTGTGGGAAACAGATTTATCTATTCATGTAGACTTTTCTGTGTGATACAGATTTGTTTATTAAAGTCTTCGACTTTGGGTCGTAGCAACTCTTAGTTGTGGGTGAGATCAGCTAAGGGAATCAAGTGCGTAGTACCCTGTTGGGATCAGAGACGTACCTAAACGTTCATTTAGGTTTGGGTAACCGTACCTAAACGTGTACACCTAGTTGATTAAACAATAGTTAACCAATGGTTAGCCATATGAACACTTTCATATCAACCTTATTCATCTTAACCATAAATAGTTCAAATGACTCAAATGAAACTAGTTCTAGAGTTGTTCAATTGTTTATATTCTTATAGAAGTATATAAGATACAATTGAAGCAAAATCGATTTTTATTCACTCGAATCAATTCATGAACATTATAGTCACGGTTTGCAAAAAAATGCATTCCTTATTATATAAATATATTAGTTCATGAACAAACCGATTTTAGAACATAACCTACTCAAGTATGCAAATGGGTACACATACCTAAGTGGCCGGACTAAGTTTGGGTTCGCCAGTATGTGAACTTGTACGCATACCTTCCAAACTCAGGTGAATTTCCGGACATGAACTTTATGCCAGTACGCATACGGGTATGCATACTAAGTTCCCGGACTTTCATTAAACCAACCAGTACGCATACGGGTATGCATACTATTGTTCCCGGACTTGGAATAACTTGCAACAGTTAGCATACAAGTACGCATATTGTGTTATATCCAATCATGGTTAATTGTTCTAAACTCCCATTTCAATCATTGAAACATTCTTACAAGACGACAATAGCTGTCTCACACAAACTATTAGCTTCAAAACAATTTTCAAGTGATCGAATGATCAATACGAAACATTCCGAGTCTACATCAAATGATTGTCTCACACAAATCATGTAAGATGTTACCATGCGATTTTCAGATGATCATCTTTTGAATTTCGTCAAGAATATAAGATGAACTTGGTTAAAGCGAAAGCTTACCAACACATATTTCGAGAAATATGTAAGCGAGTTAAACTCAGGTCAAAATATCAAATGTGCATAATCGAAGTCTATATAGCTATACGACTTTTAAATAGGAGATAGAGTAGATAAAATTTTGAGTGATAGATGAGTTCAAGTCTTCACATACCTTTTGTTGATGAAGTTCCACAAGCTCCCCTTAGTAGTTCTTCGTCTTCAATCGATGAACGCCGTGAAGTCTAATGCTCAACTACACTTACTATCCTAATCCGAGACTTAGCTATAAGTAGACTAGAAATCAAGACTTATAGTTTTGGCAACTAAACTTGACAACAAGCTATTGATAACAACGCTTGCGATTTCGACCGAGCAGTGCTCTAACATTTACTGCCCATTCAATATCCCGTATCACATCCAGGGACTCAGCTATATAATTTGAAGCAATTCCCAGTCCTCCTGATATAGTCCCAATAACTCTGCATTCATGGTCTCTTGCTATTATACCAAAATCTGCCAAACCAGGATTTCCTTTTGCATCACCATCATAACAAAACAGAACAAATCCTCTTGCTGGATTCAACCAATAGTATTCTCTAATAGTTGTAAACTTAGTTTTCCTATGACCCAGTTGGAAAAAATTGAGAATATTTGAATCATAGTCATGACTCCATCTAGTTCCCTTCATCCTAAAACCTCCATAATGAACTAAGTTTACAATTCTGCTTTTAAAAGCATTTTCATTTGGCTGTGCATTTTCAAACATGATTCTATTATTAAGAAACCACAGTTCTCTCAAAGTGGAGAAAGCTGATGTTAACCAGGTTTCTTTAACAATGGGGCTTTGATGTTTTGCAAAATGTATGATATTATCAAATGATGAAGTAGTGGAAAAGTTAAAAATGTTACCTAGCCATTGCCAGATTTTTAAACTGAAGCTGCAAAGCCACATAAGATGTATCATGCTATATTGATCTTGTTTGCATACACAACACATAGAGACCATAGAGTAACCTTGACTAACTCTCTTCTGATCATCAACAAAAATACCATGCTGAATTTTCCAAACATTACTTGAAATGCCTGGGGTGAGGAAAGGCTTCCATATTTGAGAAGGCCTGTGAATTTTAGGTTCCCTGTGTCTGACTTTATTGACTGCTATTGCTGTGTAAAAAAATTACCCTTCATGTCACCACTCTAAACAATTTCATCTTGACCACCATTTACAATTGGTAATGGCAAATGAATGAAATCTTGTAGCTCAGTGGGAATCAACCATTCACCATTTTGTAGTAAATCCTTAACCTTCATTTGTATGTTGTTTTTGACATAATCATTAAAACCAATAATCTCAATTATAGGACATTCACCAGTCCAAGTGTCAAACCACACTGAAGTATGTTCTCCATTGCCTATAATCTATCTGACATCACATTTAAGAGACTGCCAAGCCCATTTTAAACCAGACCATACCGAGGATAATTTCCAATGAGAAATCCATTGCCCATTTTTGTCTTTGAATTTAGCTGCAAAGAACATTGACCATTCTTCCTTAGAAGTTAACAGTTTCCACATCATTTTCATCAATAGTGCTTTATTCACAAATGATAGTCTTCTAATACCTAATCCTCCATCATTAAAAGGAGTACATACTTTTCTCCAAGAAATGGTTTCAAATATCCTTACATCTCCATCTCCTGACCACAGGAAATTTCTCATTATTTTCTCACATTCCTTAATTACTGAACTTGGCCATTTGTGTACATCCATGTTGTATATAGGTATACTGCTTAGAACATGTTTAATCAAGATTAATCTATCATGAAAAGATAACAGCTTTCCTTTCCAAACAACCAAATATTCTTGTATCATTTCAACCTTTGGCCATACAGTTGCAGATTTGATTCTACTTGGATGAATAATGACCCCCAAATATTTATCTGGGAAGGATGTTAATTCCATCTGTAAAATACCTGAGATTTGAGTTTTCCTGGCAAAAGAGCATCCATCAATAAAGCATTTGCTTTTAAGCCTGTTAATGAGTTGACCAGAGCAGCTTTGATAATCTTCAATCAGTTTTAAAAGATTTTCTAGACTTCTTTTTGAACCATTGCTGAAGATGAAAATATCATCAACAAAAAGGAGATATGTAGGAGCAATACCATTTCTTATCACCATTGGCTGTAATTTGCTTGTCTCCACCAGCTTTGTTAATCCTTTACTCAAAACCTCCTCCATCAAAACAAAAAGAATGTGAGATAATGGATCACCTTGCTTGATCCCCTTGTGCATTGAGAAGAAACCATTTGGTCCACCATTGACCATAACGAAGATTTTGGCAGATGTCAAAAGCACTCTCAACCATTCACACCAAGCCACATAAAAACCATATTTTTGAAGGACTTTAAATAGAAACACCCAACTCACTGAATCATATGCTTGAGAAATATCAAGTTTCAAACTAACATTGCCTCCCCTTCTCTTTTTTTTCATTTCATTTACTAATTCAGGGGCTAGCAGTACTTGTTCATGAATGCTTCTACCCTTAATATATGCAACTTGTCGAGGAGAAACTAACTTGTTCATAAGATTGGTCATTATTCTCATTGACATAATTTTAGTAATGACCTTAAAGCTAAAATTGCTCAGGCCAATTGGTCTGAACTGGTTAGGCTTTTTTTGCACCTTGAACTTTGGGTAATAAGACCAAGAAGTTGGAATTTAAACCTTTTGGGATATACTTTCTCCTCCAACAGTATTGAACAACATTGATGAAATCATATTGAATAATCTTTCAACATGCTTTGTAAAACATACCTGAAAAACTGTCTGGTCCAGGTGCACTATCACCATCAATTTCAAATACTGCTGCCTTTATATCATCTGCTTCTGGAATAACTTCAAGCATAAAATGACCATTTTCAGTTATAACATTATGAATTACTTCAAGAATAGTATCATTAACTACAACTTCTTGAGCTTGAAATCTTTTTTCAAAGAAATCAACTAATGTGTCAGCTATTTTCTTCTGATCAGATACCAAATTTCCATTATCATCTTCCAATTCACATATAGAATTTCTTGTTTGTCTAACTTTGACATTGGAGTGAAAGAAAGTTGTATTTGCTGAGCCTTCCTTTACCCACTTGATTCTGTATTTTTGTTTCATCATTGTGCTATATTGGATTTCCCTTGAATTAAATTCATTTTGAGCAGTAACCAGATCTTTCAAAGCTTGTTCATCATGAGGATTAGTATCTGAAATTAACTTTTTTTCCTTAATAATCTTTCACCAAATACTTTCCAATTCCATTCTTTGAGAATATGTTTAAGATTCTTGAGTTTTTTCATGAAAATATAAGGAGCATCACCATGTACTTGTTCTGCCCAACTATCTTCCACCACTTTCATGAATGTAGGATGTTCTAACCACATTTTTTTAAATCTTAGAGGAACATTCTTTGGTTTTGGTATACTTGCACATCCACCTAATAATGGTGCATGATTTGAAGCAATTCTGAGTCCCACTTTGTATCCCCAATCACTATACATTTGTAACCACTTCATGTTAAACACAACTCTATCCAGATTACATAAAATTCTTTTGCTGCCTTGCTGACAATTGGACCAAGAGAATTCTAAATCAGTCTTAGGAGCCTGTAATAATTCACATGAATTCAGACAATCATTAAAATCTATCATTGATCTTCTTGAGGGTGATCTACCTCCCACTTTTTCCTCCATAGATATAATTGCATTGAAAGCACCTAATACATCCCAAGGCTTTTTTAATTCACTAATGAGTAGCATTTTAGACCACAAATATCTTCTTTGGACTACATTGACATGAGCATGAACACCAGACACCAGCACATCACCCATAGCCACTGTAATCATTTTACTTGTAATGGAAACAACAGAAGGTGCAGCAATTGATCTACTCCAGAATAACCAAATATTACTTTTATGATTATTAGCTTCATTATGAATTACCATATATTGCATACCTGGTAAGTTCAGTTTACTACAAAATGAAGAAGAACACTTGATTTTTGGATCAATAATCCAAACTAGAGTTGGATTAAATTGATTAACTAAAGAATATAACTTTTGTTGAGCCCTAATTCTTCTAAGGCCCCTTATGTTCCAAAAGAGAATTTTCATGGTTTAGTTTGGAGGGTTTTTGGACCTCCCTTACCAACATTTCTTCTAAAATTATATTTATTTGCTACTGGATTAATAGTCTTTTCACCAGAACTGTTACCTGGAATGATATTCTTAACAACTTCATTAACATTCTCTGTTCCTAGATTATTAGGATGCTCATCAGAATTGTTACCAGAAATGGTGTTGTTAACAGCTGCATTTAAGTTTTTCTTCCCTGCAGAAGTTTTAACCACTGAAAACCACGTAGTAAAAGGAACTGGCTCTGTTCTTACCTTTCCCGTACCAGCATCAATGAATTTAACAACACTATTTTCTAATTCAGTAACCTCAGCAATTTGAAGCAAATGTTGTGGTGCTAATTCAACTATAAGGTCTGCTTTCTCCATATCATCATCTTCTTTATCCCCATCTGAATCCAACACACTAAACCTTCCTCCTACCAACCTAGTGTTGGAAATACTAGTAGTTTGTTGTGTCACTAGAGTTAAAATATTTTTAATGAGTGAATCCCTTTCTGGTTGCTGCTATTGAAAAAAATTAGAAGTACTAGCTTGCACATTTGATGGAGAACTTTCAACTTCAGATCTGTCACAAATATCAAAAGGAGTGTGAAGAATTTCTGCACTAACTATTAGCTTTTGAGGAGCTCTGCCTGCAGTGTGACTTTTATTTTGCTCAATTCTATATTCTGTAGTTAAGTGACCAATAATCTTGCAAGTATGACAGTATTTTGGAATAAAAGGAATTGAAATATTTTGAAAGAAGCCTCCATATTTAGTACCAATCCAGATTTTGTTAGGATTTGGTTGAGCAAAATCCCCCTCAACCAAAACATTTGCATAATAACCAACTTCACACTTTGCAATAGCAGTATCAATCTTAATGGGTGTTCCAATCTCCTTACATATGGTGAATAATATTTTTTCCTTCTAGAATTCTAAACCCAAACTAGGAAAACGAATCCAAACTTAAGCCTTAGATGTAGGTTGATTTGTTGGTCGAAAATTTGAGATCCAATTTCTTACTTGTAGAACCTGATCGATAACTTCCCATTGTCCAGCTTTGATGAAACTACGAGCAATCTCATTATCTAGTTTAATAGTAAAGAAACCTCTTCCCAGTGGAATAAGTTTACAATCTCCAACTATTTTCCATTATTGACGTAAAATAACAACAACATCTACAAATTTAATATTATGTAAATTTAATATTCCCATGAGTGAGAATTTCCAGGGATTCAAACCCTCTTCAAACAGATCATCAGGCAATTCTATTGAAGGAATTTTTGATGAAGTATTATCATTATTAGGTTCTAACTCTTTTGAATGAGAATTATCAGAAAAGGTGGTTTTCTGACCAGAATCCATGAAACCACCTGAATTAATGACTTTTAAACATGAGGATTTGAAGAAAACAAGAAATAAAGCTCGAAAAATCACCTGAATTAAGAAGAAAAAAGTTACTGAGTCTAACGCCGATTTGCAGAGCTTGACTCACAAAAGATGATATGTTTCTCCCCCTCAAAAGAGGTTTCCTAGATATTAAGGTCTTTGAAGAATCCTTATCATCTCCAAACTCCTTATCAATGACTGGGAAGGGAACATACGGTTCATGACTAAAAGAGTTGGTTCTTGTAAACTGGGTAGGCTGTTGATTGACAAGAGCAGCTTATAGTTTGAGAGATTTTTGAAAAATCTTCTTTAGTCCCTGCACCTCCTTCTTGGTTTTCCTAAGTTCTCTAAGAAGATTTTCAAAACTTTTCTGGTTGGAGTAATCCGATCTAGGTTTCTTCTGATTCCTCCTTCTCTTCTTAAGAGATGAAACAAAAGTAATAGACATCTCTTTCTCCTTGTTAGTTGGAATAGTATCAACAACCATTGGAGCAAGGGTTTCACGAGAACATATTGTGCTTGGAGCCTCCATGATTTGTTGAGAAAAATGTTGTGAAACACAAAAGTATGGCTCAATAGGAAAACCTTAAGAAAGAGATATGAGTATTGAAGTGAAAGTCATTTATCATACAGGATTTCGGAACTTATAAAGGTTCACGCACACAAAACCTAAAATGGAAAAATGTCATTTTTATCCCTGCTTGTTTTAAGTTTTGTAGATTTAAATTTACAATACCATTCCTTGAGACATATGGATATCCAAGCAATAATATTCAAACTTTGATCCAAAGCCCTGATGTGCAAGGTTATTATTTCTTTTAAGGGTACATGAGATAAGATGAACATTTCAACACACTTAAACTGTGTTGAGGTGAGCACAAGACTGCTCACCACCAGATTCCTGCACATAACTAACAATATCCTTCAAAACGGAACGTTTAGTCCGAACTCTTCTCTTTGTTTGAGAATTTCGCTTATCCATCAATCTTTTAGAAGAAGAAGAGTTAACTTTGTGTACCTCAGGATTAGACTTTCGAACAAGTTTAAGTGAATTTTCCAACCAAATAGCTATTCGTTGCAGTTTGTTGACATACCTTGGTTTATGTTTGTATTTGAAACATTGTGTAAGTCCGTGACCTTTATTGGTACAATATGGACATGTCGGATTGGAGATTCTTTCAGGATCATCCTTGGAGGTTAAGCACATGGTACCTGAAATAATATTAGAATTCTTATTAGTATACAAAATATCTATCACATCCTCCAATGATTTTGATGAAGAGTCATTAACAAGACTATCAAGATTGATATGAGTACTGCTACTTATCAAAATTGATAATTTCACCCAAGAGCACTACACTTGAATTTTCTTCCTCTTCGGAATCATAATGATCTGAGGTTTCATCAAGTGTCGCAGCCAAGCTCTTGTTGCCAGTGTATTTTCTTCGATTTGGACACTCATTGGCAAGGTGACCAAATCCTTTACACTTGAAGCACAGTGGCATATCCTCATCGTCAGTATCGTTAAAATATGTGTTTTTAGCAGAAATACGATTATATGGCTTAACTGACATTGGAGGATTGTCCCTGGAGAATCGTTTATTTCTCTTCCTAAGAAGTTATCTAAACTGTCTTGTGATCAGAGAAACTGAGTTATCAAGATCTTCATCTGAAAAAACAGGATCGACAAGATCATATCCAGAGATGTCACACTTTCACCTTTTAGGGTTTTAGTGTTTTTCAGTGCCTTGAATGAAATATCCTTTCTGGCTTTGGATTGCAGTTCATTAGTGTTTCTGGAAAGTGTATCAAGGTTATTTCCTTCAATGATGGCATGTTTCTTAGACTCGTATCTTGTTGGTAAGGATCGGAGAATTATTACCATAATGTCTTTTTGGGAGATAGTCTTCCCTAATGCAAAACAAGCATTAACAATACTAGAAACCTTTTGATTAAATTCTTCAAACGAATCCTCATCAGACATGCGGAGGTTTTCCCAGTCATAAGTTAGGTTTTGAAACCTAGCATCTTTCTCTGAGGTATCACATTCGAATACGGTATTTAAGATATCCCAAGCATCTTTAGACCTCGTGCACGAATTCACATATTGCTGATGATCTGGGCTTATGGCGTGAATAATAGCGTTTAACCCGTCTGAATTATGCTTTACAGCACTTATCTCGGATTCACTATATTTTATCAATGGATTGGCAACAGTAGCTCTGTCTATAACAACTGTTGGTGCATTATAACCAATAACTACAAATTTCCATGTTTCAAAGTCACGGGCTTGTAGAAAGGAACGCATAACAATTTTCCACCATAAGTAATTTGTGCCATCAAATGCTGGCGGTACGTTTATAGAGATTGCACTCCTGTCCATATAGTCAGACTGCTTTAAACACAGACTTATTAGGTCTTAACGTGTTTGCCTGCTCTGATTCCAACTGAAAACGCAAAGGGTACCAAGATACAAAACCAACTTTTTCGTAGGCAATCTGTATGGACAAACTAAACACAACTCCGAGAGTAAAAACTTAATCAAGGAAAGTGCCTAGATTTATCTCTCTCTCTTGTTGTTAGATAGTTTATATAATTGAATCCGTGAACCTAACTTACAAAGAGAGTTCTTGGACGGTACCAAAGGATCAATCAAGTCTTTTCCAACTAACAAGGTTGGACCTAGCAACTGTGATTGATCAACGCACAACCTGTGATATTTCAATTATAAAGATAAACTATATAATTCGGAAAAAAAATAACACAGACACCAGAAGTTTTGTTAACGAGGAAACTGCAAATGCATAAAAACCCCGGGACCTAGTCCAGATTAAACACTACACTGTATTAAACCGCTACAGAAACTAGCCTATTACCAATTAACTTCGGTCTGGAATTAGTTGATCCTCAAAAGGAAATCCACCGATTAAGATACAGTCGCGCTCTTTACGCCTCTTAAATCTTGCAAGACTCTGCGCAATTGATTCCCTTAGCTGATGTCACCCATAACTAAGAGTTGCTTCAACCTCAATTGAAGACTTTAAGCCAAATCTGCCTCCCACAGATTAAGTCTATAATTGATTTCCTGATTTACGATCTACACGGATGATCAGATCAAACGATAGAAAAGTCTGGTTATCCTCAAAATCCAGACTTATGCAACCCGAAGTGCATCCTAGATTATTATTCACCTCACAAGTATAAAACTTGCGGAATCAAAAAAGTATGAGAAGAAGAGACTTTGTTGATGACTATCTATCTTGATCGTTGGAGCAAGCTCTACAAACAATCAAGATCAGGATACTCAAGTTATCAAGATATAAAAGATAACTGGACCTGGATTCACGCATCCCTGTGAAGTCTTTATAGTCGCTAAACCCTAAAAGGGTTTATGGAGATGACGACTCTAGATACAACTGGGACACACCAAAAAGTAGTATCGGGATTCAAAGATCCAAGTTGCCAAGAGTTCCCCTTATATAGACTTCAAAGCCTAGGTTGCTTTAGGTTTAAGCTAAAATAGCTTTGGAACCAAGCAAATAATATCCACCGTTAGATGAAATCTTTGAATCTTAATCACATATACAAGATATACACTATGCTTACGAAAACCGTAACCGAACTGTGTATAAAGACTATGTTCAACATGGTTAGCCGAAACTAGCCGATTTGAACTTAAAAGCTTAACAATCATTTTCATCTTCACTAAGACATTAATTTGGAAGTCACAATCATGAGATCAATTGTGTCTAGTTGTTTTGGGGTAAAAACTGATTCTGCTGGAAATTGTAAATTGGGTGTGTCGCCGGAAAACGAATCTAAACCCTAAACAAATGTACTGCACAGGAGTACTTTAGATTCGAGAGATAAATCTGTACAATCCTGACCTAAACCAAGAAATGGCCGTTCCAGTCTTGTTTCGGTCACAAAAGGATGCAGAAGGGTTGATCTTAGGGAGGGAAGCGAAGAAGGTGTTGAGATCAGAATGCTGAACTATGAAGGTGTGGTTGTTTTATGACTTGTATCAGAATGTGGAACTTGCTTGCGGAATGTAAGCTGTAAGTTCTTGGTGTTTTCTTGATACTTGTGTTAAAAAACTAAAATTGTTCTTGGTTGAAATATATTAAAAACTTATTTATACAAGTCATAGCCGAACCCCTGATCTCATATGAAATGGAAGTAGTTGAGTGATGGGGAAGTAGGGATCGTGTAGAATGGTGAAAACCACGTCCCTATTATGAGGGGAAGACTGGTTGGTTTTACTCCCACTACTTCTCTACCATCACTAAATGTCCACCTTTCCTGACATTTTCTTATAATGGGTGTGTTGCACGCCGCACGCTATAGACCGCGAGACAAATACCCTGATGAACATCCCTCAGTTTGTGACATGTTTGATGTCTCGAGTATTTTGTAAAAAAATATGCAGCAGGCTGCTGAATGGGTCTTTCCTGCAAGACCTAATTATTTTGACCAATCACGCGCAAGCTAGGCGACGGGCAGTTATATGTGACAAGTCAAGTTGTGAGACTTGCCGCAAAAAATAACATATAATGCTTTTAGGTTAAATAATTAAATTATTTGTGGAATCGATATTTATAAAACATCGTCTGTAATCGATGCATATAAAGCATCGCTTTTAAGCAAGCAGATCAAAATAATCGATGCTCATGAAGCATCGTTGTATAAAGCTCATTTAGATTAGTCGCGGAGCTTAATGTCTTAAAAGGAGCATGCACCGGCCATCTTCAGGAAGCTGCCAGGAGCTATTCATGTACATCAAAGGTGAGCCGGTCGGTCCTTATATGAGAGTGGTGGATGGTAGCCATTTTGACATCCTATTGGTCGTCCTAAATTAGATCTAGACCGGTTAAATTGGCTAGCCAAATTGGTTGGCTGAGATCATTTGCGGCAGTAATGTGCTTCCGTTAAATTACTTAAGACTCTTATGAGTAGCACGGCCAACTAACTGTGGGAAGCCACCAGGAGCCGTATAGGTAGGCTAAGGATTGGCCGACTGGTTCTTATGGAAGAGGGGCTGCCGGTGATCATGACATCATCTCATTGGTTCCTTAAAATCAAATCTAGGCCGGTCAACTCATCCGGCGAAGTCGGACAGCTACGATTGATTTAAGACTGACCTGGGAAGCCTTAATTCGATTGTGACTTATTTTCATCCGCACGGCTGGCCTATTTTGGGCTAGCGTTTTTGGTTGTTGAGCACAGTCTTATCTTGCTGGTTGCTTAAAGTCAGATCTAAACCGGTCGATTCGGCTAGCAAAGTTGGACGGCCGAGATCATTTTGCGACAGTAATGCGCTGCTGCTAACATAAATTAGGGTTTTGTAAGTCATGCAGCCAACTTACTTTGAGCAATCGGTTTGAGGCTCCGCTTGCAAGCTGTAAGGGTTTTGATTGGCTGAAGTACGAGTAGGCCCACCGGTGTACACCACAGAACTTGTCCGGTCGCATCAGGAGGCAGCTAATCTTGACAAATCAGCCGGCCAAAACGTGCGGATGTGATTGTTTTAAGACTGACATAGGCAGTCTATATTCGATTCCTTAAGGAATTAAGTGTGTCGACCAGCCAACTTTCACTTTTAATTAAAAGTGTAGGATGCGCATTTAGATTGATTTGATTGGTCGGTGGGAAAGAGGGGCCATCAGGCAGTAATATGGGGTGTGGCCGGTCGGCTATGGGCAGCGCCTGCTAGGGAAAACCAGCCGGCCAAGTGGCGTGGCCGCTCCCCCTTTTGCTGCTGCCTTTATTTGCCGCAGTTTCTCCAATTTTTAATAGGATCTTGCTCCTACTAGCTCCATGGTGGATCAATTTCCTAGTTTGCCTAGGTTTGGTCTCGACCAATAGGGTTCGAGATTTTGCGCAGGCCGCAAAAAACCTAATTTTTGCAAATTGATAAAATTAGGTTTAAAAAAATTGAATTTTGTGAGCTGCCACAAAATCAATCAATTTTGGTGAATTTTGCGCATCGATACAAAAATCAATAATTTTTATCTCAGCTGAGTACTTCCATGCACACCTTGATCCTTACACTTCGGGAAATTCATGCTACTCAGCTGCGAGCAAACATTAGTTGTCATGTCATGTCAATATCGAGAGTTCAGCTGGGGAACATAGTATGGAATGAATACTCGAAAGACCATGCATTAGTGATTAATGCAACTAGAAGATTAATGAAATTTATGGAATATTTGGGATTGTTGCTACATGCACCATTCTGTATAAATTTCATATATAAGTATACTGAATTGCTCAATACATATGTAAGTAAAGTGGCATAGGCACTCATCACTTTTAAATGGCTCAATTTCTTTGTAGAACGAGGGCATATTAAATATAGGGTTTTACAATTTTAACCCTGAACTAAAAACCACCATCAACATTAAGTCCCCTGCTTAGTACGTAACAGTGACACTGTTGCGGGGTAAGCACTAAATGGTGACAGATAAAAATTCACGAGAAGAGGTTAAACAGATGTTACCAGGATAGAGGCCAGCTGGGTCTTTGAGCAAGATACATTTAATGAAGTATCAAGGAACATAATGATCGTCCCCTTAGCATACGCCAACCAGTTCCAGGTGGATGAGCATGTAGTCGGCTGATATCCCGCATCTAAAGCCTCTATACACGACAGATAGAGAGTCATTTTCCTTCCCGGATCTTGCCGACTTGCTGAATATAAAAAGGAAGCACTTGAGTCCTTTTTTTCACACCGATAATCACAGGGCTGCACTTTTCTTCTTTCCAGGTACGTGCTTCGTATTCTCTTGAAGTTTTTTTTAATCGTTCACCATGTCGGTTGTTGACATAACCGTAACACTTTTCTGCAGTATATTATGGGAACTCCTAGTGCTGATTATTCCTCTAACTCCCCAGAGAGGAATTTCGAAGTTTACAAACCCAGGGTAACCGTATTCGAAGAGGTATTGGCTAAAATAGATCGTCCGTTTCGTGAAGCTGGTCGGGCTACACAGGGTATATCTCTTGCACATCTGAGCATCATTCGAGAACGTGTTGAAGCTTTCCTGGCTTCGGTTAGCATGAAGGAAAAGTGGAGACGCGATGAAGCATCTCAGCTAACGAGCGCCCGGGCTGAAATATTTGCTGCTCGACTAAAGCGACGGAGGGTGGAACATGAGCAGCTCCTGGGCGAACATGAACTCCTGAATAAACATGAATACCCTATTCATAACGGCATCATAATCCTCGACTCTGATGTGGACGATCCCTATCATAAGGAGTATCCTCAAAAGGATGTTGAAACAATTTCTGAAAAGGATGTTGAGGCAGCTCCCGAAGAGGATGTTGAGGCAGCTTCCAAGGAAGAGGTTGAAGCAGCTTCTGAAAGGGAGTTTGAGGCGGATTATGGAGAGGATGTAGGAGCGGATTATGAAGAAGATGTTGAATCATTTTCCAAAGAGGACTCCAGTGAAGGCGCCATTAATCCTGGTGTTGATGCTGATAACTATATTTTCCACTTTGTTATTTCCTTTCGTAGATGAACATCTTTTCATAGCTTGCAGATGCTTTTTTTATAGTTAGTAGTTTTTTGTTTATGTGGCTGGAGCCTGGACTTCATCGAATAATAGTTTTTTATTCATGCTGCTTTCATGATTTTATGTTTCCAGTTGGATGAATGAATGAAACCTCCCGACTAAGAAATCCAAATTCTTAGAAAGATCGCAATATCATGAAACTTTAGATATAACACTCTTCGGTAGGGTTAGAGTGGAATCTCCGCACGCGGTATTCATTCCTCGAATGTCGTAATTAGTACCTTGATTTTGCAATCTGAGCTCTTCCCATTCTATTGAGGCGATGTGGCAGATGGGAAGATGGCACATAAGTGGTGATGGTCGGCAAGTCCATAACTTTCCATTCGATATTCCCCTTGTAGATTTCGTGCATTGTTTGGTGGGTTCTATACATCAGCTAAGTATGTAGAGTTGTATTCCCAAACATATAGAAGAAGCATGCATACATTGCCACAACCAAGAAATCCAAAAGCCGTGCTTGTTAGGTGAGGAGGTTTTTTTTATCTCCAATTGATGACATATGTAACGTGATTGGACGCGCCGTTCCTGAAGAAGTAGTTGCAATCTATGAGTATCATTGGAACACATGTGTTAACTTCAGATTCATCGCTTCTTGGTTCCATGAAGGGATTCCCAAAATCCGAAAATTGCAGAGTGAAATGGACGAAACTTCTTCTAGGGATCTCGTCAGGCAAAGAGAGGTGGCGGTTGAGAGACTATCTCATCGTTGAAGCAGGCTGCTCTTCGGGATATGAAAGGTGCTTTCTCTAAGAAGAATGTGCTTCTGCTTGATGATTTCCCTTGAATATCTTGTTCTTTCTTCTTCCTTTATGTATTCCCCTCTTTGGTAATTTTTGAAAGATATAAGATGTTTCTTTCATGGTTTGATTTTTTATGGTTTTGAACTAATGGGTAATGGTTTTGTGAGGATTTTGAGTTCACTTAAGATTTTGTCTTGAAATAATTCAGGAGTAATTTTTCGAAAGAAAATGATGCTTCAATTAACTGATAAATTAAAAACCTAATTGTGAATGCAAGCAGCGCAATCATTTTGGAGGAATTACAAATATTACATGAAAAGGGAAACTACTAGAGGAAATACTAAAAGGAACGCTGGAGGAAAAGGCGATACGATATCTTGGGTATTGAAAGGTTTGAGCCACTGGGCGTGCATTACTACGCCTTCTAGCTTGTCAGCATTGATGAGTTTGCAGTAACCTCCCAAGATAACTTCTGCCACCAGGTACGGCTCGTCTTTTCCTTCTGTGGAATCGGGTGGAGCAGGTCGAGTAGCAATCCTTACTACCATATCTCCAACTTGAAATGGATTTTGGTGTTGCACAGCTACTTTATTCTTAGATTCATTATCTTTGACTGAGACAACTTCTAAACACTTGATAAAATATTTGAAATGACCAGCATCCCATTCACATCTACTAGCGACAGCTGGGTTGATAATCGGATCGAGTCCCCAGGCTTTAACGGGAGGAGGAGTGACTGGTTGTAAAAAGGGTTGTTCAATAAGACTTACTTGTGTTCGGAATCTGCGAACAAATGTTGCTGCACTCTCTCCAGGTAGTTGTGTCACATTTGCGAGTTGTTGATATGACAGCAAATAATCTTCAGGATTGGATAGCTTGTTGGAGACCCTTTCAGGTATAGACACTGGCAAAGGACATACTCCTAGCTTTGCTTTGTTATTATGTATCCATGAGCGTCCCAAAACCATATCATAATTTGGGTATTATTTAACAATATGAAATTTGGCGTGTGTTAAAGCATCTCCCACCTTGATTTCGAGATTAATGTACCCATAAGAATTTTTGGATTCTCCTTCTGAGTTTTCGATCGCAGTTGGGCAGTGAACAGCTTCCTGCTTTAAAATTCCTGCAGCTCTCAGAGCCTTGATGGTGACAATGTTGAATTCAGAGGCTGCATCAATGAGTGTTCTGTCGAACTCGACACCTTTCAGTTGAGCAGTGGTTAGGATTCCCCAGTTACATTTACTTGTCGTACCTTCCAAGAGAATTTGGGATTTGAGAGTAGCTTCCCCAACTGAAAACAATCGCCTGCCCGACACAACACGATTGAGGGACGCGAATATATCTTGGCGCTGCGACTTGGAAAAATAAAGAATCTCACATAAATGCTCTATCATAGATTGCACGGTTTTGTGGACAGAGTCCCCAGAAAGCATGCAGCTTCTGACAAGAAGAGGATCCCCATGAACTCCTTCAGTGCCTAGTTGAAGTTCTCCTGCATCCACCTTATCTTTGAAAATTCGCTTCAATTTGTTGCAGTCACTGGTTTGGTGATTGACGAACCTATGGTAACGGCGATATTTGGGATTTGCCATTTCTTCCTCAGGTTGTGGACGTCTGATAAGAGGTAGCTTGATGGCATCATCTTGAATTCATGCTTCTAGGAGTTCAATTACCTCTTCAATTGGAAATGGGAAGTTTGGATCCACCTCTCCTGCTTCTTGTCGTGCAGGAGTCTTGGTCACAGCTTTCTGAGGTTGAGTTGTCTGTTGTGCTAGCGCTACACGTTTAGGCTGATGTTCTGTAGTCAGAGTTTTTCTCTTTCCTCCTTCGCTCACCACGCTTACTGAAGGTTAAGTATTGTATTATTTATTGATAGGACGTCTACTCATTCGAGTCTCACGTGTATCTTCATTCCGGGCAGGCCTGGTTCTTTCTAGCAAGGATGGTGCTATTGTGGCTGAACGTTTAGCAGCTTCATAAAGTTCATAGAATGTCTGGAAGCGCAGGTTCTCCAGTAAAGCGCGATAGACGGGTACCATGCCATTAATGCACAACTCCATTAATTGATGTTCAGTTACATTTGGATCATGACAATCCAGCGCCTGAATTCTGAATCTTTTGACATAATCATTCGGATGTTCATTGTTTCGCTGAAACATCCTCCCCAAGTCTGATAAAGTGATTTGCTTAGACACAAAGAAATATTTCTTGTAGAAAGCAGTAACCATTTCATACCAATTGGATATGCTGCCTGGTGCAATGTTATTGTACCAGGTATACGCTCTTTCAGTGAGTGATTTTGAGAATTCTTTCAGGCGGGGGACGTGGTTATATTCATGCTCCCCTAGTGATTCCAAAAAACGAGAGATGTGTTCATGATCATTACCAGTACCGTCATAAAGGGAGAACTGGAGAATATCCCCTTGGAAGAGGAACTCTTTGCACATCGGGATGATAAGGAGGTAAGTGCTGATGAATGGTAGCCGGGTATTCCTTTCCTCGATTATGGAGAAGTCGTTCCAAGACCCAAGTGTGATGAAATTGGATTGTTGATTCTTTTCTGATGGTCGCTTGGGAGAAACATGAGCTTCTTCATTCATAAAGACACGAGTCATGAAAGTATTCCTTGCTTGCTCCATTTGAGGTTGGCGTTGCTCTGGCGGAAACCTTTCCGTGAGTGTCTTGAGAAAAGTGAGTACCTCTTTCAGAGTTGTAGCCATCTCTATCTGATCTTTGGCGATAACTTCCTGTCTCTCTATTAAATCGACAATTGTAATGGGAGGTTTGGTTTCCCCGGGCTCCTCCATCCTCCCGTCCTGACGAAGAAGTGGTGGCAGCTCTAGTGGTGATTGGGGGTGTCGTGCTCAAAGACATATTAGGAAGAGTAGCAGCGGCTCTTGCTCTGGTGATAGGAGGCGTCACGCCAGAGGGAATGTTACCGGTGCTGCTGGTGTTGGTGGTAGAGGACGTAATACCATGAGACGTGTTAACTGTGCTGGCAGGCGGTACATTGGTGCCGGCAGCAGGGATACTGACGCCAAGAGTGTTGTCAGCGCAAGTAGCATCAGGATTAGTTACTGATCCAGACATAAGATCCACCATCTTGAATTTGGGAAAATTGATATGAAATTAAAAATTAATCATACAACCGAGAGATTAATCTCCCACTGTGGTCGCCAGTTGTTTTGGGTTAAAAACTGATTCTGCTGGAAATGGTAAATTGGGTGTGCCGCCGAGAAACGAATCTAAACCTTAAAAAAATGTACTGCACAGGAGTACTTTAGATTTGAGAGATCAATCTGTACAATCCTGGCCTAAACCAAGAAATGGCCGTTCCAGTCTTGCTTCGGTCACAAAATGAAGGAGAAGGTTGATCTTAGGGAGGGAAGCGAAGAAGGTGTTGAGATCAGAATACTGAACAATAAAGGTGTGGCTGTTTTATGACTTCTATCAGAATGTGGAACTTGCTTGCGGAATGTAAACTGTAAGTTCTTGGTGTTTTCTGGAAACTTGTATTAAACACCTAAAACTATTCTTGGTTGAAATAGATTAAAAACATATTTATACAAGTCATAGCCGAACCCCTGATCTCATAGGAAATTGAAGTAGTTGAGTGATGGGGAAGTGGGGATCGTGTAGAATGGTGAAAAGCACGTCCCTATTATGAGGGGAAGACTGGTAGGTTTTACTCCCACTACTTCTCTACCATCACTAACTGTCCACCTTTCCTGACATTTTCTTATAATGGATGTGTTGCACGCCGCACGCTATAGATCGCGAGACAAATACCCTGATGAACATTCCTCAGTTTGTGACTTGTTTGATGTCTTGAGTATTTTGTAGAAAAATATGTAGTAGGCTGCTGAATGGGTCTTGCCTGCAAGACCTAATTATTTTGACCAATCACGCGCAAGCTAGGCGGCGGGCAGTTATATGTGACAAGTCAAGTTGTGAGACTTGCCGAAAAAAATAACATATAATGCTTTTAGGTTAAATAATTAAATTATTTGTGAAATCGATATTTATAAAACATCGTCTGTAATCGATGCATATAAAGCATCGCTTTTAAGCAAGCAGCTCAAAATAATCGATGCTCATGAAGCATCGTTGTATAAAGCTCGTTTTGATTAGCCGCGGAGCTTAATATCTTAAAAGGGGCATGACCGACCATCTTCAGGAAGCTGCCAGGAGCTATTCATGTACATCAAAGGTGAGTCGGTCGATCCTTATAAGAGAGTGGTGGCTGGTAGCCATTTTTAAATCCTATTGGTCGGTCTAAATTAAATCTAGACCGGTTAAATTTGCTAGCCAAATTGGTTGGTTAAGATCATTTGCGGCAGTAATGTGCTGCCGTTGAATTACTTAAGACTCTTATGAGTAGCGCGACCAACTAACTTTTGGAAGCCACCAGGAGCCGTATAGGTAGGCTGAGGATTGGCCGACCGGTTCTCATGGAAGAGGGGCTGTCGGTGATCACGACAACATCTCATTGGTTCCTTAAAATCAAATCTAGGCCGGTCAACTCGGTCGGCGAAGTCGGACGGCCACGATTGATTTAAGACTGACCTGTGCAGCTTTAATTCGATTGAGACTTCTTTTCATCCGCGCGTCTGTCCTATTTCAGGCTAGCGTTTTTGGTTGTTGCTAGCAGGCTATGGAAATTCCGATTGGTATGAATAAAAGTGAGCCCGTTGGTGAGCATAGCTGTATCTTGCTGGTTGCTTAAAGTCAGATCTAGGCCGGTCGATTCGGCTAGAAAAGTTGGACGGCCGAGATCGTTTTGCGACAGTAATGCGCTGCTGCTAACATAAATTAGGGTTTTGTAAGTCGCGCAGCCAACTTACATTGACAAATCGGTTTGAGGCTCCGCTTGCAAGATGTAAGGGTTTCGATTGGCAAAAGTACGAGTAGGCCCGCCGGTGTACACCACGGAACTTGTCCGGTTGTATCAGGAGGCAGCTAAGCTTGACAAATCAGTCGGCCAAAACGTGCGGCTGTGATCGTTTTAAGACTGACATAGGCAGTCTTTGTTCGATTCCTTAAGGAATTAAGTGTGTCGACCAGCCAACTTCCACTTTTAATTAAAAGTGTAGGCTTCGCATTTAGAGCGATTTGATTGGTCGGTGAGAAAGAGGGGCCATCAGGCAGTAATATGGGGTGTGGCCGGTCGGCCATGGGCAGCGCCTGCTAGGGAAAACCGGCCTGCCAAGTGGCGTGGACGCGCCTCCTTTTGCTGCTGCCTTTATTTGCAGCAGTTTCTCCAATTTTTAATAGGATCTTGCTCCTACTAGCTCCATGGTGGATCAATTTCCTAGTTTGCCTAGGTTTGGTCTCGACCAATAGGGTTCGAGATATTGCGCAGGCCGCAAAAAACCTAATTTTTGCAAATTGATAAAATTAGGTTTAAAAAAAATGAATTTTGTGAGCTGCCACAAAATCAATCAATTTTAGTGAATTTTGCGCATTGATACAAAATCACTAATTTTTATCTCAGAGAGCAACATAACTTTGTGTGCCTCTGACTGAGTACTTCTATGCACACCTTGATCCTGACACTTCGGGAAATTCATGCTACTCAGCTGTGAGCGAACATTAGTTGTCATGTCATGTCAATATCAAGAGTTCAGCTGGGGAACATAGCATGGAATGAATACTCGACAGACCATGAATTAGTGAATAATGCAGGTAGAAGATTAATGAAATTTATAGAATATTTGGGATTGTTGCTACATGCACCATTCTGTATAAATTTCATATATAAGTATACTGAATTGCTCAATACATATGTAAGTAAAGTAGCATAGGCACTCATCACTTTTAAATGGCTCCATTTCTTTGCAGAACGATGGATCATTAAATACAGGGTTTTACAATTTTAGCCCTGAATTAAAAACCACCATCAATACTAGTGTTAAGTAGAGAAAAGATCAAATGCAAATTACTTCATATAAATAATTTAATCGCAATTGAATCATGATTGACATTGATCGTAAATGTACAAGGTACAATTATTTGAACCGTTCGTGAATCGGCCGAGTCACAGTACGCGGACCAGTTTGCAAACTCATATGCAATTACCGAGTTCCCGAGTCAACAGAAATTTTCAGTTCATAAACTGGTTTGCACACTTTTGCAAATACCAAGTTCCGGACTCTATAGAACTTTTCAGTTCACATACCGGTTTGCAAACTTTGACCCAACTCAAAGTTCCGGAGTGTAAAGAACTTTTTAGTTCATGTACCGGTTTTCAAACTCTTAGACCTTTGTCGGTTTCGGAGTTCACTGAACATTCAGTTTGCGTACCGGTTTGGGTACTAGTACCCGGTTCTAGGACATAAAACTGATTTGGCTTGCATACCGATTTGATTATTTTAACCCGGTTGCCTTACCACGGTTCCACAATTGTTTGTATACGAATATAAATACCTATCCGGATCATGAAACAAACAGATTCTCCCATTATGTATATACGAATATGCATATCACACAAATCTGAAAGTCGATATATAACTACTCCGCTACGTGTACGAATACATGTAATACGACTTCAGACATATAACAGTTTTCTCAGTTTGTAAGACTAATAACACTCTCTTGTATTCCGAATATACAAGTAGTTTTATATTTCTCTAAATCAATTCGAAATATTCCTGAGTAACAACAATGACACTTATCACTGTTCCAGGCTATTTTCGAATGATGAACTTGAATCATGATTTGGTTCCGAACAATAAATTTTTCTCCACCAAATTTGATCAAGTATGAACAAATATTCATTAAGCTTAGTCATTATATCTCGAGAAATTCGTAAACTAAATAATTAGTTCCCGACTCGAAATTCTTGTCTATGCAAGCTAGTCTAATTAGTTATGCGACAATCGTCTCAAGATAGAAAAGTGAATATAACTTGAGAAATAGGTGGTTCAGTCTTCACTTACCTTTTGTTGATAAATTTTTCCAAAAGCTTCGGTTGATCTTCTCCTTCAAATGGTAGAACGCAAATGATGACTGGCTCATTTCTCAACTCCACTATCCTAGACCGAGACTTAACTAATTGTAGATTAGAAATCAAGATATAGTTTTGACAACTAAATTGACAACAAGCTTGATATAGCAACACTTGTGAGTTTGACCGAGCAATGATCTAACACCATGTTAGAGGCAGGGTAATACTAGTATTCACGAAGGACTATATGGAAATTCCTAGACCTGTAAAGGACTCCTGCTAGGGGAATCAAGTGCGCATGGTCTTGCAAGGTCCGGGAGACATAAGGGGCAGAATCGCAACTGGGTAGCTTAGAGGGTATATTCGGTCTCAACTACATTCTGATCCGAAGTTTGATAGTAGGCTAGTGTGTGTGTGTGGGGTTTTCTGCTACATCGCGGTTTTCCTCATTAACAAAATTTTTAGTGTCTTGTGTTGTTTCTCTTCTGCATTATTTTGTTTAACTTTATAATTGAAATATCACAAGTAGAACGTTAATCAACCTAGATAATTTCTTTCATCAGTTAAGATCTAACATGACTTGTTCTTATTTAATTTAGAACTTCTGATGTAAAACCCAGATTCGGAAGGTAGGGTTCACCAAATAAAATATATGTAATGGTTTTTGCTTTCATGACACCGAGGCCTGATAAGTACACTTGAATAAGTTGTGATAAAAAAAATTCGCAGTTAAGCTTGTTCGGTCGAGAGTTGTCACGGGATGGGTGACCTCTCGGGAAGCTGCTACTGGACAACCGCAGCAAAAAAAAATCCCACAATGCTGGATAACCGTTGTGGACAAGTGGGAACAATATCGGTGATACTTGGGATCGGTACAACTAGGGGTGCGTTGTTTGTGCTCGAGTGAACGATTATGCTAAGAAGTTGGGATAGATATCGGTCTCATAAATCAAGGAACCTCTATATTATACTGAGGCATTTTCAGAACAATTGGCTCCATAGTTGAAAAAAACTCTTCAGTTAAGCGTGCACGGACAAGAGTAATCCCGAGATGGGTGAACTCCCGGAAAGCTGCTGTTGGATGACCACAGTGGTGCCTGTTGAAAAGACACTGCTGGATAATCACATTGGTTAAATGGAGACAATATTGATGGAGGCTCAGATCATTATAAATGGTATCAGAGCCGACAATGGGTCACTTATCGAGGGTGAGAGAGTACGATGGACGGGTTGGGCCAGGTTCTTGTCTCATGAAGAGCAGGGAACTTCGAATATCTGGAGATATGTATGCCGGCGCTGAGGATGTCTCCAATTTAAGGCGGTGATACTGTAATACCCCGATTCGGCAGGTAGGGTTCACTAAATGGAAAATATATAATGGTTTCTCAGTTAAGCGTACTCGGCCTGGAGTAGTCACAGGATAGGTGACCTCTCGGGAAGATGCTGCCAGACAACACGGCCAAATAAAATCCCACACTATTGGATAATCGCAATAGGCAAGTGGGAACAATATCGTTATTAGTTTGGAACATTACAACTATGGGTGCGTTGCTTATGCTCGGGTAGGAGAGTATGCTAGGAGGTTGGCTAGATATCGGTCTTTGAAGAGGCAAATAATGTCTTTATCCTACCGATGCCTTTTCATCACAATTGGCTCCAGAGTTGGTAAAAAGCTCTGTAGTTAGGCATGCTCGGTTAGGAGTAATTCACGGATGGATGAACCTCCCGGGAAGCTGTCGTTGGATGACCGCGGCGGTACCTGTTGAAAACCCCACACTATTGGATGACCGCAGTGGCTAAGTGGGGACAATATCGATGGAGGGAAGTGCCATACATGGAACATAGATCATACAAGACTTTTTCCTGATTGAATTCAAATCTTAAAGTTTCGAGACCATACTTCGTTGACATTGTATTCACAATCTTGAATACGACTTGTCAGGACTATTGAATGTTCAAGGTTTTTTACTCGATAATAAGGATCCTGTAAGACTTTATATTGTTGAATTCAGATCTTAAAATATAGATCATACAAGATCTTGTCTTGATTGAATTTGTATTTTAAAGGTTCAAGTTCATATCTCACCTTATAATTACAATCATGAATAAGGATCTTGTTTGTTAGGATCTAAATGTATTGATTTTACTAGGATTATCCACACATCTTCGCGAACAAAAAAGTTGGTGATATACTTGGTACGCTCTCCATATCATTATTGGTAATCCAAAACCTAGCTAGATAGCTTGTGACTCCAAAACGTTGCATACCATGTGCTTTTGTACTTGAGATATCAGTTTTGATCCGAATATTCCACGCGGTTAAAAGTTTTCATTGTGGCGTGAATTTTGCCATTATCACCCAAAATTTATTAGGTAAGCCAATAAGTATACGATCAGGTAAGTATCAAGAGGTTTTATATTTTTCTCCACGAGAAAACAGAAAAAACAATAAATTATTGTCGCTTCTCATCTAAAACCCGAAGAAAAAATCTTAATGAATTCATAATTCAAAAAAGTACAATGGGATGAATCAATTAGTAGTATCATCGTTTAGCGACATCTTAAGCATATACTCATCTCAACTCTAATATGTAGTGTACGCTTTCATCTTTCTTTTGAAGCCTGCATATCGTTCTTGTTGGGCAGCGAAATTAAAGTTCTAATTATATTTTAGCAATAGTAGTAAATGTCTTCTATAAGACCAGTTTGAATCCGAATTGCGAAAACAAAAAATAAATATAAAGATTATGAAATTATAAATAGACCGATCAAGTAGAATATTACTCTATGTCCTTAATATGAAATTTGCACCACCAGATATTAATGGTCTTACTTGTGAAACGTTTCACAGCATATAAAGATCATTCTTCCTTAAGTACAAACAATCCAAACTCGAGGAACGATGAACCTAAGTTTGTTGTTTATCAGAATTTGATGTATGTATTTTTGTGAATATATATTAATATATAATGGATCATGAGTAGGATTTGTGTATATGTTCGGTGACTCTTAGAAAAAAAAAAGAGTCTTTTCATGGAGGATCGTAAGGTATAAATGATTTGAATTCATCTGAAATATTTTTATAAATATATATATAGTGCAGTCAACCAGGGATGACGAATTGGTGGTAGAATCTCGTACGGATGAATTAAGGGAGAAAATCCACTTGACCCAAAAGTCTCATATTCAAGATTACGGGAATAAGGGGATTGAACAACAAAGTGATAGCTATCAATCGGAAAGTGATCACTCAGGAGACCATTACAATAGGCACACGATTACCTTGAAAAGAAATTTGGTCAATTGGATGATAAGGCAAAGGCATATGGTGATCCTGTAGGTATGCTTTTCCCCGCGGCTAAATGAACCCAATAACTAAAAGCATTCAAATGCATATGGATGCTTACAAGATCATATTGTAGGGATCAAGGAGCAGGTGAACAACTAAAACCTAGGGGTTGCGGTCTATGGATTTTTTTTTATAAACAACAAAAATCCTTCAAAGAAAGCTGTATACTTAGAGTGGGAGATGAGAATTTTGTCTTGTTATGGGAGGGTAATGGGTATCTATATACTTCTTTACCAAGTGTTTAGGCTATTGCATATACTTGTATTGGATTGGGATTTACATGGATATTTAACAATCCTAAAAACTCCTAGGTATTCAATTAGGATACGTAAGGAATCATTAAATATCCATGGTATTCAATTAGGATTGTTTTAGATTCCACAAATTTCCTAGGTATTCAATTGGTTTAGAATTTCTTAGGATAGTTAAGAGACATGATATATATGGATTCTTATGGATATTTGTAGGAAAAATATGTATGCTATTATCTCATATCTTTCTTAACCCAAACCACAAGAGTTTCATGGATTCTTATGGACAATTTTTTTCTTATCATAACATGCTATGTTTTTCCACCACCACCACCACACACCACCAACCATCACCGTCACCGTCACCACCATCATCGGCACACACCAACCACCACCGCCCACCGCCGCCACCACCAACCATCACCACCACCACCACACCACACGTACCGCCCACCACCACCTCAACTTTTTTTTTTCTTAAGGGAATCATGATGACTTTGGTTTTTTCATATATATTACTACTCCCTCCGTTTCAAAAAGATTGTCCGCTTTGACTTTGTCAAAATATTAAGGAGACCATAGTATTTTACTTGACTACCCTTAGTTACTTAACTATTTTATTTTAATAAAAATGCTAGCAATAAAAGCTACCTAAAATTATTAGGAAGATTATAAATACGAAATATAAAAGGAAAATTAAAGATGTCAAATTTATGGAGTATAAACTTTATATGGAATTTAATTGTTGGAGCCATATATATATTCTCTTAAAAAAAATGAAGGATATACTTGTTTCCTTAATTATATAGATTTCTTTAATATCTTAGATCGGGTCTCGTTAAATATAAATTTATGAATATAAAAAATTTAAGGGAGTTCATCGGAAAAATACGACTATAAACAAAAGCTGGACACAATTTTGAAACGGACGAAAATGGAATAAAGTACAGTCTTTTTGAAACGGAGGGAGTAATTTGTAATATACTTGAATTTTTAAAAATCCAACTACTCCTAAAACATTCTATTATAATCAAGAATCATATGTCTTTAAGAATCTTAAAGATTCTTTAAAAAACATTATAAATCCACTAGATTCGGGTATAACTAATATCTAATTTTATCTAGATAAATCATGATCCAATACACTCCAATAAGAATTGGACAATTCAAAAATGCGCGGAAGTTCAGCAAGGCGGAGCATGGAACTTGGGCTTGGACAGTCGGCTTACTCAACAACAAATCACAAATCACGGAAGGGGGTTAATTGTCCCAATTCCAAATTGCATTGATACCATTTTAAAAGGGTGGAAAGTTAATTTCCAGCACACTTTTGCGAAATTTCTGTGGCAAGTTATACCAGCCTCCATTTGTGGTCGGTATAAATGTGCTTGAACAACATTATTTTTGAAGACGGTGTAGCAGACTACAAATCTGTTCTAGATCAGGTTAAGATTTAAGCCTTTTTGTGGAGAATGAATATTGAAGAACTTAAGGATACCAATTTAGACTTTGTAATGGTTAATTGGGATAGTTTTTTTATAACTTAGTTACTTTGCTTTTCTCTATTTCGGTTTTGGGGCTCCTAGAAATTCTTTGTCTCTCTGCCGGGTTTGTAATATCTCCATTGCTTACCTCTGATAAGCCGTTTTAGTTCCATTCTTTCTTTTACCGATCAAAAAAGAAAGAAAAAAAATCATAAATGTACACTTCTTTTTACGGTTTAGGTGTAACTAACTTATAACTAATTTCTATTCTACTTTTTGACATCTTCCACCAGATGACACAAGATTTTTTAAAAAAAATTTCTTTTGGGTCTTAAAAGTTACTCCCCGTTTCAAAAAGACTGTCCTCTATTCCATTTTCGTCATTATCAAAATTGTGTCTAGCTTCTGCTTATAGTCATATTTTTCCAATGATCTTTCAAATATACCCTTAAATTTTTTGTTTTCATAAATTCATTTTTAACGGGACCCGATCTAAAATATTAAAGAAATTTATATAATTAAGGAAACAAATATATATCCTCCATTCCTTTTAAGAGAATACATATTTGGCTCCAAAAACTAAATTCCTTATAAAGTTTATGCTCCATAAATTCGATATCTTTAATTTCCTTGTATATTTCGTATTTATAATCCTCCTAACAATTCTAGGTAGTTTTTATTGCTAGCATTTTTATTAAAATAGAATAAGTAACTAACTATGGTAGCCAAGAAAAATATTGTGGTCTCCTTAATATTTTGACAAAATCAAAGCGGTCAGTCTTTTTAAAACGGAGGGAATAGACTTTATTAAAACAAAAATCCCTAATATAACCATCACATTACAGTAACTAGTTGTGCGCCCGTGCGCTGCACGGATTAAAATTGGTTGCCAAGTCTTAAACTTACATAGCCCGTGCAAATTTTTAGATTTAGGATGACTTTAAACCCGTGCAATTATTACTGTAAATTTTGTAAAACAATTTCCTATTGGTCTAAATATTTTTTGTGGGGCAAGATCTAGAATTTATTAATATATATTCTAAATTTTGTATAACAATTTCCTATTGGTCTAATTATTCTCCGGTGGGGCCAGAAGCTTTAGGAATCGAGCTTGATTCAGCTTTTAACCACAACCGAGGAAATTCAACTGAAATCATATTATTAATAATACCGTGCAAATTATTTTATTTTTTTGATACCAAAAATGTGGATTTTTATTAACCTGAAACACTTACATTGTCTTGAAAAAACTGAGTCTCAATGATACTAGGAGGTTTATCAAACCAAACTCTAGTGACTCCAAATTTCCTGCTGAATTTAACTAATTTATCAGCAGGTTTATTACAATATCTAGGAGCATAATGACACATCCAATGTGGAATAGTTTTTAAACAATCCATGGCGCCTAAAAAAATGGCTTCGTTCTCCCACGCAATAACTGCAGCTGCTTTGTTGATGTAGCTTTCGATCCCTTGTAAATAAGTTTCCAAAACTACATGATTATGCTGCAATTCTTTACTCCAGCTGACAACGTAAAAAAAGCAAGGCATTCTGCATGTTCAGAGTTCTTCACTGTTGCATAGCATTTTGTTGAACATCCCCACCACTTTCCTGCAAAATCACAAAGATTAAGAGAAACACCTGTTAGGCCAGATTTAATATCATATGAAGCATCGCAGTTAATGACAAAATATGGGAGTGCAGGTGGTTTCCACTGTGGTTTTGGTGAAATAGAATGTTGAACATAAGAACCGAGAGCATGTTCTTTTAAATTTAGATTACTAATGTAGCTTGAGAAACTAATTTCCCTCATAGAAACTAATTTAGATTACTAAGTTGGTTAGATTACTCCAACTTCTTTTAAATTTATATTCTGGAAATGAACTTCACAGCGTTCATTCCAGATGGTCCATGAAACTATCATAGCCATTGTTAACCATCCTGATTGATAACTTTGTTGTTACCGTCTTGATCATTAAGGATTTGCTGCATGGGACATTGAATCCTCATTCCAAGTTGATAATCTTCCTTTTACTCTATCCACTAGTTTTGAGAAACACTCAGTCTTTTTTCTCCCAATTAATAGGGGTATGCATAAATAACGTTCATTGGAATTCATCTTTTGTACCTACAGTCTTATAGTAAGTAATCTGCAGAATCTCAGTGGAACATTAGCATTGTAATAGACACTTAACTTGTTAAAATTTACTATCTGACCTGAGGCTGCACCAAATTCTTTAATGATGTTGAGGAAATTATTAACATTATGAATATCAGCATTTATGAATAATAGACAATCATCCGCGAAAAATAAGTGGGAGATTGAGGGGGCACTTGGAGCAAACTTTATACCCTGTATTTTATTGCTATGCTCAGCATGAAGTAATTTTCGATAGAAATCTTCAATGACAATGATAAACAGATAAGGTAACAATGGGTCACCTTGTCTTACACCCCTAGTTGGTTGGTAAGAATTACA